>JANVCL010000001.1:24574697-24586556 GCA_026546855.1 Erythroxylum incrassatum
AGATACTAGCTATCCTAGCAGTAATTACAAGAAATCACTAATAAAAGCACCCATGATGGATGCCTGATTTCCACATAAACTAATAACATAAGTTACAATAAATGTCAATATATTTGGTGAGCTCGTAGAAGATATGATTTTTAGCAATTTTTATAACATGTTGATTATTGAAAAAGAAAAAAATTGTAAAAAAAGAGAAAAACACCCTAAGAATCCAAAAAAGAATGGTAGCTTCCTCGGTTTTTTC
Source organism: Erythroxylum incrassatum (assembly GCA_026546855.1). Taxonomy (NCBI): domain Eukaryota; kingdom Viridiplantae; phylum Streptophyta; class Magnoliopsida; order Malpighiales; family Erythroxylaceae; genus Erythroxylum; species Erythroxylum incrassatum. Next base: position 24,574,945 of record JANVCL010000001.1, read on the forward strand.
CCTGTCGTCGGTTTCTCACAAATCATACAGTTGGAATCCATTTTTATTAGTCAAGCAAGCATGGAAAATGTTCTTTGCACTTGCGAAAAATCAATTAAAGTCTGCGGTTTCTTCTGCACTTATCACATGTGAAATCATGAAATTGGCAAGGAATGAATTCATTGGACTCTTTGAAACAACTCACGAAAGATCAATAGTCAATTCATTGAAGAATCAATTAACTAAAACACTATTCACGTTCCAGCTCACTAAAAGCAAACTTCAACCCTTCTACAATGAAATTTTTAGTACTTCACTAATTAGAAATTAGTGACGGTGATGGCTTAGAAGTTGGACCACATGAAGAAGTTTTTCAAGAAACCGAATCCTCTCAAATCTCCCAAACTAACAGTAACCTAATGTCCAATGAATTCAAACCTAGCCATACTGATCAGATTGCTAATTGTACTAGAATCGACTGTAAATTGATAAATTAGAGTTAGTTGATCAAGAAAGTCAAGTTTTCTCCAGTAAGGTCTGGCGGCTGAAAGCTGTCTTTCTCTTATTAAGAGGTTAAAGCGATATTAAGCTAGATAAGATGTGGAAATTTAGGGAAATCAAGTAAACAGAAAACATTATAAGTTATGCAAAACATCGAATTTAAAAAACTTAGATTTTAAGAATTGAATTTGAACTTAAAATTAATTTTAAGAAATTTAAAAGTTGATTTAAGTTATATAAAGTTAACTTTGTATATCTTACGTTAGCTTAAGTAGTTTCTTATTTAATCTAATTATTTTCTTATAATGGCTGGTTTAATTTATTCTTGTATTTGTCTTTTTTTAATTGTATATTTAGCTACTTATTTTATTTTTTATTGTTAATCTTTATCATGTTCTATATATACCGTATTATATATTGCATTACATATTTTTATGTATTTATTTATATTTTATACTATCAGTATTTTGCATTATATATGGGTGTATCGAAAACAACCTCTCTATTAGGTAGGGGTAAGATTGCGTACTACTGGATCTCTTCAAACTTCACATTTCAGCTAGATTCTCACTGAATGTTATTATTGTTATTGTCGTTTGTGTACCAAATTCGAATATTTTTTTAAAAATTTTATAATAAGGATATATAAGATTATTAATATTACAAATTTTATTTGGGAATACTCTTTTTGAAACTATTTATTTATACTGACTTCAGTGTTGGAATGTTTCAAATTATTTACTTTCACAGACCTACAAATTTGAGAAACAATCCATCAAACTTACACATCACTAATTAACTTCAATTGACTAAGAATTTAAAAGGCTCCCATGAATTGCTAAGATCGTTATCGATAGACAACATGCTCCCATGAATTGCAACGAATTTTCATGCAAGTTTCTAATCTGCTTCTTCTGGAGAAGAATTAAACGTACAAGATAAAACAAATAACGTAATTACTGACAACTTTCATATGATGGGACAGATTAAAGTACTCTTTGTATTATTATTAAGTACTTAATTAATTAATCAGTTGGTGACATAAATTAAGCCGCCTGAAAGAATATTTATACGTATAAGGAACTTCTTTGTCAATAAGTTTCTGGGCAGAAGTATAAGAAATACCAATTTTTATATATATACACAGAGGAAAACGCGTATAGTTATTAGTAGTTTTAGAAATTCACTACAAGAAAAATGAAGCTTAACCGCGAAAATTACTAACGAAATATCTACACATTCCGTTAGAAAGTTAAGCTAGCGATAGAATTTACTAATGGACCAAAGTGTCAGATAAGCGACCATAGGTAATAATTTGCAACGAATCACATAATGTCCGTTGCAAATTTACTGACAAAAATTTTTATAATCATTGGTGAATATCCGACAGTTATTTTGTGTTGTCTTCGATTAGTAAAGTTATCGACGGATAAGATATGTCCGTCGGCAAATTTACCAATGGAATTTGTTATTCCGTTAGTAAGTTAATGTTGTCGTTAATGACGGTTATTAGTTATCCTTCGGTAAATAGAATAGATTTTACCGACAAACTTTGTTTTTCCGTCGGTAAATTTACTAAAAATTATATTTTTTAATTTCCTACATTAAATCTTATTTGATGATGTTATGGTTGATGCATAATTTAAACAATTATGAGTTGCCTGTTGATAATATTTAAATTTGTTTTAATATTTAATTTGTTAAAATAGAAAGTTGATTGGTGATATAAAGTAAAAATTATCTTAATTGATAATAAAAAATTATTTTGTACATAATAAGTATTTGTAATTCATATAAAATGACTACAAGTATGTTATTCATTTGGTGACCATGGATGCTCTTATTACTACAATGAGGTGCTACACCTCCCCTTGAACGCATCCACCTCATTACGGAGCTGAGCTATGTATTCCATCAACTGTTGCAACTGAGTTGTCAATGCCTGTACAGTGTTCCAAAGCTCACGGACTTCATTGGGTGTGGACCATCTACTAGATGTTGTTGTACTGGATATGGAGGATTTGACATGTGTGCGCAAATGAACCTAAACTAAATATCCTTCCACGAGGGTCCCTACCACCCACTGCATGAAGATAGGTTTGAGTCTCATCAACATCTTTAGATTGTTGAGACTGTCGTTGAATGTTTTCTTGTATTTATCATAAGACAATGTTTATGTTAGTAAGTGATAATTTTTAAGCATTAATATTAAAATATAAATTTCACATATATTTAATTATCTACATCAGGTGTTGACGAAGGACACATTGTTATGCTTTTTAGTATGAGTATGCAAAAAGAGTTGACGGGGTGTAAGCTTTGTGCTCATAGACTTTTCCTACATCAGAATAAAATATTATAAGTGAACTACAATAAATAGTCACATATGTCATCAATAAATAGCTTAGCTTATTATTGACATACTCTGTAACTTCTCATGAATCAGTGCCTTATGAGTGCTTTATAGCAGCATCATTATTCATCATTTCAGAGAAGGAGGCATAGTAGGAAACCAAAGAGGACCAGGATGGTAGCATCTCTACATATAGTAGGATAATGGCTATCGTAATTGGTACGTAATTTTTAGAGTCTTGAAAATAAGAATAAACAATAATTACTCTTTTGATCTCCTTTATTCGAAGAACCAAATATCAAATTTTCTTATGATATAACTATTATTAAAACCTCCTTGCCGTATGAGACTTATTTATATGAAGTGATTCTTGGGAGAGAGACGAACTATAACAAGAAATTGATATATCAAGACCAATTATTCAGTAGATGATACATCTAACCATATGATATTGATATGTTAAGATGAACTATTAGACATAATTTTTTTTTGGAATTATCATTATAGTGAACTTTATAGTTATTATGGCCCATATAAACTAAACTATTTATACATACTAACAAATAATTTATAATATATATGAATAATATAGTTAATATCAATTACCATATCTATATATCAATTTCAAGTGCTACATATATTGAATTTAATTTCAAGTGCTCAACTAAACCAACGAAAAAAGTTATTAAATTAATATTATGGAATGATAATTATTGGACATAAAATTTAAAACAATTAAAGTCCACTAGTAAATAACTATCTTTGACATTTGTAAATTAATGATGAAAAGGAAAATATGTTTTTACCATGAAAGCAACATTTATCATTTCTTTTTTCGGCTCACAATGTAAATCCTAAACAAAATTGAATTTTATTCCTACATCCAAAGTCCACAAAAAAGGGTAAGAGGAAATCGACATTGGACTTAAAGCATTTGAATTAAGCATGTGAACACATGTTCCCGTCGCAATCATATTTCTTATGAAATTATGCTCCGCTTAAAAACATAAGGGACAAAACGGGATTCTAAACATAATTAGATGACATATTTGAAAGGAACTCAAACCTCTGTTCACAACAAAAAAAAACAAGGAACTAAAGACATAACAATTTTTGCCAAACCACATAAACAATTGATTCTTACAAATTTCCAATTTTTTACCAATTCTTTGGCCCCCCACCCCCACGGTGGAAAACATATTAAGAATGATATTAACTCCTTTTTAAACATGTTATTCGCTTCTCACAATTATAAGCACTAACACTTGAAAGTCTTACAATCAATTATCGATATAATGTCAACAGAACGTGATGTACACCAACACAAGCAGAACACTCCCATCACTAAACACAATTGTAACAGGTAATTCATCAAACACTTTACAGACATGAGAAATTCATCTCAAGACAACTACGAAAATCACATATTTTCCTTTCTTCATTAACATTAAGACATTCCAAACAAAATCCAATCACGAATAATCCAAACCAACGCAAACAACTAAAAAAATTGCTATTACCTATGCAACATCACACCTTAAAAAACCAACAACAGAAGCACAAAACAAACAAAAAAAAGGTTCCATGACTTACTTTGACTGAAAGACAAAAGGACGCCGGTTTGAGAAAATAGAAGGACACAAATGAAGAAGAAAAAGTTCGTTGACTGGGGAGAAAAGGAAGAAAAGAGCGGGAGAGGAAATAGCCAAAAAGATGAGGGTGTCACGTCGTTTGGTATTAAACTAAACAATGTCCTTTTTGTTATATTAAAATTGTTGAAGCCGAAAGAAACGATGACGTTTACTCTAAAATTTACCGACGGATTTCTGTCGGTAAGAAACGATGACGTTTACTCTAAAATTTACCGACAGATTTTTGTCGGTAAACTCAAAACTTTTTTATTCCGCCAAGCTTTCCCGCCTCTTTTACCGACGAGAATCTTCTACCGCTGCTATATTCCGTCGAAAAATTTGTCGGGATAATTGTCCTCTATTTTTACCGTCGCAAAATGTAATGTTTCCTGACAATGTTACTTACAAAAAATCATTTTCTGTTGATAATTTGCTACGGTTTTTCTTCTGTCGGTAATTACTAATTTTCTTGTAATGATTTTAGAAAGATTATATAATTTTTAAAATTCTAAAGGAATTTAATTTTCTATATTGACCAATAAAATATAATTGTAAAGATAATCTAACTCAACTCTTAAATCGACTTGGAATAATTAAACTAAATTTAAAATTAATAATTTAAGATAATTATAATAAAATATAGTTTGAAACATATTTAATTAGTTTGATTTGAGTTTAAAAGTTAAGTTTGATGGTCATGAAATCAGTGTTTAATTAGTTTACGTGTGATGTTCTTATCAAACGTATTTTGTTATTATTTTTTGACCGAAATTTATACCAAATAATGGATAATTTAAAATTTAGTAAGTTTCTTAAACCACATCACAACTTCACATAAAGATTGATAGGTTGATGTGCTTAGCTTCGTAGGAGAAGGTGGGGCTGCAGTCCCACGAAAGATGGTGTCTGGTGCTTCCACTGTGACCGTAGCAATAGGTGCCATCTTCCCTGCGACGGATCTCCTCTTCATTCTCTTTACATGTTCCTTTGTTATAAAATCTCAATCAGGTTGGATTGTTTGCTGTTATTTCATTTTCATTGCGATGGATTCGTCGAAAATATAGTTTGGTTAAGGTTTTAAATTTCAGATTGCAAATTCAGTTGCTACTATTGAGGTTGATATAGATATAATTACAAAAGGCAAATGTGTTTCGGAATTTAAAACCCTGATTTATAAAGTTAAGTTCACCATGGAGGAACTACTACAACACTAATTAAGCAAAGCCCACTTCATTGTTGTAGGATATCAGAACTATGGGATTTTCAATTGAACGTATACACAAGTTTAGTCTAGCATTTTCATGGCTGCCGAGTCACGGAGATGACTTCGGTCTTCTTCAATATCATCAAAAACGAAAAATCCAAGCCGTGTGATTCATATCCTCCCCACGTGAAATTTGTCCATCCATGTTCCTGTATAAACAGACTGCTCTTGTATACTTTTCATTTTTCCTCTGCTTTGATACAAGAACTATGGGTTTGCCAGTCATCTCTCTTCTGCAATTAACTAGACAAAATGATTGCCTCACAACTTACTTCTTAATTGCATCACTTGCACTGCTTAGGTCTGAAGTTTTCTTTTGACAAGAGAGAGCTGATCAAAGTATCCAACCTTTTTGCTCCAGGACCAGGTCTAAGAACACTGATATCACCAATTGCAGAACATGGGTCACTTCCATTTTCCCTACTTCCTATGCACCATCCACCAGGAGTAAGCATGCCAGGACCGCGAGATAAGAGCTCAGAATCAATTTTGTCATGCACTGGATCGTTTCGGTGAAACTTCCGAGCAAAAGGAGCATTACTGTTAATCATCTTTTGCATGTCAGCAAGGTTGAGAAAGTGTGGATGCTGCTTCGGAGGGTTGTCCCATGATATGAAATGTAGATCACCATTCACAGTTGTGTTTCTAAACTCTTGAGCATTGCAAATGACAGTGTGGAAGTATCCTTCAGGTGAAGATATAAAATTGGAATAGTACATGAGTACGGTTCGAGGTAAGTTGTCCCATCCCCATATGGTGTAGTCAATAAAAGATCGAGAAAGAACCATCCAAGCAGAACCTGTACAACACAGATTGGTTACATTCATCTGAAAATTATCATATTCTCATGCATAGTTCAAAACAACTCTAAAAAACGTAAATTAACCTTTATCAACATAACTTAAGAAAAACTAGCCTGTGCACAAACTAGTAGCTGCAGACCATGTAGATGGACAGTTTATACCAAATAATTGCAGGTATTTTGTTCTTACCTAATTATTTGATGAAATGCATCATGAATGCAATTCTAAAGGGTCAAGCAACATTTAAGTATTCCTTAAAAGCAGGTCTAGCCAAATGCTAATGCTAAAGCAATTTAGCATTTCATTAAACAATAAGGAGCAAGACTTCCATTTGATAAAAGCCTAAAACATTGCGAACTCTACTTTTGCTTTATCTTCCAGAAAGAAAGATCAGCCCCTTTAAACCAGACAAGGTTATCAATGCCGTAGACACCCCCCTAGAAAATTTTCTGTTGATCACGCATATATGTTGCACCAACGTATCAAATGACAACTGATGTGTAATACATGCATCAAGAGACGAAATGTATGTAACTACACAGGAAGTTTAACATCTAAAATCTCTATGCACACAGGCATGCAAACGAAATAACACTGAAAATTGTAAATTTATGTACAACTTTTTTTTTAGGAATCTTTGGTACAGCTTAGTTCAACACAAAGCTACTATGCACATATTGCACAATGAGCCTAATTATAAGCAACAGCAGGTGAATCCCAGAAATTAACAAATATGAACTTTGTACATCAACTTTTCTAAAGATATAACCTTGTTGAACAAAATTGAAAATTGTTTTACAGATGGTGTTATTCTTAGCAGTGAAGAGTACAAATATAGCCGAGAAAGTAACCTTTTTCTTTCCAGAACCAATTGTTATTGGCTAGTTTTCATCCCACCTACACTTGATTGACATTAAGTCACTAGGCCAGCTGGTTGAGTTAGTTTACTTGCCAATGTAACATGAAAAGTTTCAGGCTCCCCTCTTCTTTGTTTCGAGTTAAAAAAAATGCTAAAGAAAACATCATCAAACCTGAACATTGATTATAGGGAAAAAGAAGGCTATTTGAAGATAGTCACCAACTGCTGCTATATTGACTACTAAAGGTCAATTAATATATCTACCAAAGTAATCCAATAATGGTTTCACCTAAGAGTAGAATTCAATTACACTAAATCGATTTTGAACACAAAGAGATAGAAGGGGAAAATAAAGAGGGAAAATTCTTGAATTAACCTTCCAAACGTTTACACTTGACAGTGTCAGGAACCCCCAATGCAAACTGGGCTCAATTTACACTTTTTGATGGACAATTTTGCAATTCTCAAGAATTGTAAATAGAGGAACAGAAGTTCATTTATCTGCATTCTTTTTAGCAAACAGTCTCTCATCATTGCACATCAGCAAAACTTCAACTGGCCTGTTTCTATCTGTTTCTTGTATTTACTTTAAGTAGACCGACAAAAGAGTATTAAACTCAACTCAGGTTACTCATAATCAGTAGAAAGAATAAGCATTGATGCATTAGGTTTTCCCTTTTTTTATATATATAACTTGTGAACAAACCAAGGAACCTAAATAAACAAATGGAGGACGGACAGTTATATGGAAGAGGTAGTTAGGGCATCCACTTAAAAAGAAATTCAAAATTACACCTGTAAAGAGCTTGAATGCTGTTGGGACACTCCTCCTCTGGGTAATCCAAAAGACATCAGCTTTCTTTGTCATATACAAACCAGGATCAACGATGATTGGCTTTGCCCTTTGAAACCTACAAAATGTAACATATAGCCAATTGATTCAATAACTCATCAAAACCAACGTATCAACTGAGCCTCAACAGAATCAAAGTGGCCACTCACTCTTTCCAACCAATATTACTCGTATGATCAATGAAGTTAAGATTCCGCGGCAGAAATGAAAACGTGTGCAGCAGATCTAATCCAACCAGTTGGAAAACAAGAAACCATCAGTACAAAAGTCACATCAAAGCTCAACCAAACTTAGAATCCAACAAATGTGGTGGTTCACTTACCGTCCTGAGTAACTAATGGATAATCAGAAGCACTGAGATTAATAAACCAATCCCAATCGCCGCCTTCCTTCAACAGAATCGCCGCCGCGTGCAGTGTATTAGCGACCATAGTGGGTCCTCTGTAAGTGATGAGATTGGCTTTTGCAATCATTTTCACATTACCAAATTTGGCAAAAATGGTATGGTTTTTTACAAATTCACTAAGATCCATTCTTTCCTTAGCCGAAGACTCTCTGTCCAAATGCACCACATACTGATTCCTCGGATGATACAAAGACATTAACGTCCTCTTCAACATGTTCCCATCTCCAGTAGACCCAGAGATCAGGTACGCGAATCGAGGAGGAGGAGGAAGAGTAGAGACAGATATTGGCTGTAGCTTGCTTTCAACAAATTTAGAACCCAAAACAGAGTATGATCTTGAAAATGAAAGAATCGGCGAGCCATCATAGGAAGTAAGAGTGGTGAGAAAGAGCAGAAACAGAAATACTATAGAAGCAATTGCAAGTGGAAAGATCCAACGGCGTCGCTCCGTTTTCTGGTGGTGACGGAACTGCATGTAGTAACTCTTCAATTTCTTCATTGTAACAGAGGAATCGCCACGACCCAGATAAGAAAATGAGGTTAGTTCGCTGAAAATGTGAGTTGGAACAGGAGATTAAATGTGGAGGTGAGGTGGGCCGAGTCGGAGAGAACGTGAAAGGGACGGGGAACTAAAAAGAAAGGTTTTTTGTTGGAGCACCATCGCCGTGACAGAAGGGGAAATTTTGGTGGTTGGCGAGGAAGGATTAGCTCCTTTCTAGACGGTGAGACAGTGACTTCGAGGAGAAGCAGATTGGAGTAGACAAAGGTGGAGACTAATACACCAATTCCAACTTTCTGTTTGGGCAATGGAGTAGATGATGACGGAAGATTTGTTTGTTTCTTGTTGTGGCCTGGGGAATTTGCTCAAGCAGATTGCGATCTTCTTTTCGAGTAAACAAATATCAGATGCTGACTATATTTATGGCCAGTTGAATGTTGTTTTGGAATAAGTATTTGAGAATGTGTTGTCACGTTGATTTTATTTATTCATATTATTCATCCTTCCCTTTATTTTAAATTATTATTTTGAAATGTAATTATGTCGGCTTTTTTTACTTTAATCTTTAATATTTAAAAATTATCATATGTCCCTTTAAAATTTTATTTTTATTTCACTTACAAATCTTTTATGTCATTTTAATTAGATTTTAGAAATACACAAAAGATATTTATAATTTCATTATATTTTTTTATAATTTTTATTATCCAATCTTTTTTAAATTGAACTTTAAATTTTTTAATAATTAAAAACATTTTTTAATCATATCTTAAAATTTTATTTTTTTAGTCAATTTTATAACAGTCTAATATCAGTTGAATATTTTAAACCTTAATTTTTTTACTAATTTGACATTTGATTCGGTTTTAACTTTTAAGTATAATTATGTTTTTTTAGATAGAGAAGACCTTTTTATGCTAACTAAAAATGAGAATATATGGATGATTAATAAAAATTAATTTGATTTATAATTTATTTAAATTTAACCGAACACTCTTATTATTCTTATTTGATATAATATGACTTTTTAAAACATTATTATTAGATATATAAATCAGCATTTTTAGTTAAATTAGTTAAGATTGTACTTTTATAAAACAACGTTGGATGATTTGAGTAAGTTAGTTAAGATCATACCTTTTAAAGATAGAGTTGAATGATAATGTTCTGAAATTTTCCTATCATCTTATGAAAAATTAAGAAAATAAAAAAATTACGTTTATCTCAATTAATTTGACAATAAAGATTTGATTTTGGTATCTCAATTAATCTTATATCTAATAGTTAATAATTAAAAAACTAAATTAATTTAGTTGATTCAAGCATAAAAATTTTAAACTGGCAGTTTTTTATTAATTAATGTGACAATTTTTATAAATTAAAATAATTTTATGATAAAATTATTGTAATTTATAATTTTATTATAAATTATAATAAAAGTATAATTTATTATAATCTATTATAAAATCAATAATTAAAGAACCAAATTGATATGACTAACTCAATTATACAAAATTTAAATTGATGAACTTTTCAACTTGATTTATTTTAATAAATTCTATTATTAAAATTGACCTATTTATTAATTATGGGATGAATTTTTATAAATCTTTCGAATACAAGTCAACCAATCGCTATTGTTGATAAGAATAATACAAGCGTGAAAGCATTGACTCAATCTTATGAAGAGAATGAAAATGTTAAGTAAACAAAGGTCATTTATTAGTGAGAGAGACCAATAATATAAATAATAAAATATAGAAATTAAAAAAAATTCAGTAAATAATAATCACGAAAATTATTATTCATTGACTATATAATTAGTCTAAAATATATCATATTTTAATAAAAATTAGCAGTTAAGCATAGACTTCATTATTATAAAAATCTTAAAAGTTAATTAAAGGGATGTGGTTGGGTAGCAAGGTACTTATTTACCCTTAACCAAAGATCAAGGGTTCGCTCCTTTATTTTAGGTATGAGTAACTTTAAATCCATGGACCAGCTGTCCCACCCTGTGAGGTGCCTTCCTATTAACGAGGGAATTAGTCACTGGATCCGCCGGTGGATATCCTGGTCAAAGGCAAAAAAAAATCTTAAAAGTTAACGTATTTAGTGCATAAGGTTCTTCAATTTATGAAATTCTAAGAAAAGTCATAAACCACGAAACCTTCTTTTATATTTTAACAAAAAAAACCGTTTTTGTAACTTAATATATAATCTTATGGTCACAAAAGAACAACTTTAACCATTGTTCTAAAATTGATAACTTTTGATTAGTTAATGTCATTATGAAAAAGAGCAATTAATGATCATCTAATATGATCCTACTAAAACAAATGCCGACAATTACTAATTATGGATCATCAAATCATTCGTCTAAAAAGAAAAACCTAAAAAATAAAAAGGAAAAAGCGTTTGTAACTAATCGTGTAGGGGATTTTGGTTTATTAGTAGGAATTTT
>JANVCL010000001.1:24618132-24635241 GCA_026546855.1 Erythroxylum incrassatum
TTGCAAAAAAGTCCCCCAATTTTTTAAAATTTTCGGTACCAACCGGTATTTGATTGGTATTTTGAATATCGGCCGGTACTTTTTAAAATTTCCGGTACCGGCCGATATTTGACCGGTATTTTGAATACTGGTCGGTACAGCCGAAATTGGTCAGTACCAGCCAGTATTTTTGGTCAGTACCAAAGACGAAATTTACCGGCCGGTACGAAACGGATTTCATTACATTGCTCCATAGAAGACCTAGAGAATTTATTATCTAACTAGGAAACTCTAGCCAAACAAATGGCTAGAGTTTCTCTAAAGCATGAAGATGAGACTACACTCTTCAGTAATAAAGCAAGAAGACGACCACGAGGTTGGAATAATAAAAAGACACGAAGTGAAGTAAATAGAAGCAGACCAAAGAGATGGAATAATGGAGGCTTGAGTTCAGGGGGAGCTCAACAACATCAGAATCAAGGAAGACGACGTAATAATCAACAACAAAAAGATGAATGCTACAACTATGGCAAGAAAGGACACTATGCAAGAGACAGCTAGTCAAAGAAGAAACTAATAGAAGGAAAAGCAGCAACTTAGAGCAAATCAAAGGATGGGGACAATAGCGAAACCGAATGGGATGTGCAAGCATCACTTGCATTTATAGTTGATACAGGATATCCAACTGAAGCAGCGGAATCAACTGCAGAAGAAGAGGATGATACTTCTAAAATTGAAAATATTGTTACAAGCCTGGTAACACAAGATGTAGATGTGTCAATAGCAAGTAAGCCAACTACAGTTGATTATGATAAAAATTGGATCTTTGATTCTAGCTGCTCTAACCATATGACAGGAGATAAATAGGAGATGCAGAATTTGTTGGAGTACAAAGGGCAGCGGATGGTAGTGACAGTAAATAATGCCAGATTGCCAATCACCCATATTGGTGAAACTAAAATTAATTCGAAGCATGGTTCAAAAGAAGTCCAGCTGGATGGTGTATACTATGTGCCAGGAATAAAGAAAAATCTCTTGTCCATACCACAATTAACTTACCCAAGCAATTTTGTGGTGTTTGGTCCAAATGATGTCAAGGTGTATCGAAAGCTGAAGATTATTGGCACACCATTTATGGAAGGGGAAAAGCTTGACTCCATCTATGTGATGTACGTTGAGTCCACATATATGGACAAGACGCGAAAAAATGATACAACAGATCTATGGCATGAGCGGTTAGCACATATCGGCTATCACAAATTAAAGGAGATGATAACAAAGTCGATAGTGAAAGGACTTCCACAACTTTATGTTCGAGATGATGTTATTTGCGCGGGTTGCCAATATGATAAAGCACATCAGCTACCATATGAGGAGTCGAAGTTCAAGGCAAAAGATCCATCGGAGCTTGTTCATTCAAATGTATTTGGACAAGTGAAGCAGCCATCAATAAGTGGGAATCGCTATATGGTGACATTTATTGATGATTATTCAAGAAATGTTTGGATATATTTCATGAAGGAGAAATCAGAAGTTCTGGCAAAATTTGTGGAGTTCAAAGAAGAAGCTGAAAATGAGATTGGTAAGAAAGTATGAGGCTTTCGTGCAGATAATAGAGGAGAATATACTTCAGAAGAATTCTCTGAGCTTTTACGAAAGCATAAGATCCGTAGATAACTAACTTACCCTGGGACTTGTCAGCAAAATGGCGTAGCAGAAAGAAAGAATCGACATCTTGCAGAAACCTGCAGAAGCATGATACATGCTAAGAATGTCCCTAGTCAATTCTAGGCAGAGTGCATGAAGACAACTGCTCATGTAATGAACCAACTACCTCAACCAAGGCTTGGATCGATTTCTCCATTTCAAAAGCTATGGCACCTAAAACCCACTATGAGTCACTTTCGTGTATTTGGTTGTGTATGCTATGTGTTTATACTAGACCATCTTCGTAGCAAATTCGACAAGAAGGCAATTAGATGTATATTTGTCGGCTATGATAGCAAAAGGAAAGGATGGAGGTGTTGCGATCCTACAACCAATCTGTAAGATCCCAAAATCGGTTGAGGGGGAGAACGAAACACGACTTATAAGGGTGTAGATACCTCTTCATTACAGATGTGTTTTCTATGCCCTAACGCACTGGATCCCATCAGAACTCTGAAGTTAAATGTGTTTGGACAAGAGTAATACCAGGATGGGTGGCCTCCTCGGAAGTCTCGTGGAAAAACAAAACCATACGAGCTGGGCCCAAAGCGGACAATATCTGTGGGCGGGTGGTCTGGGCTGTTACACAATCGGTGATATGTTTCTAGAAATCTTGTCTTTGATGAAGCATCATCATGGTGGTCTCCACAACAAATAAAAATGCCTAACTCTAAAGAAACTGAGGAGAAGCTTTAGGAAAAGTTTGGTGAGTCTACAGAAGAAGAATCAATTTCTAAAGAAGAACCTAACCCAGCAAAGGAGAAAGAGAATGAAAGTCCTTGGCAGATAGGTGTGCATCACTCCAGTTCAGAAGAGGAGCATATACAGGAAGAAGTATCAACAAAACAATAGCTGCGACGATCGAGTAGACAAAGAAAATTAAATCCAAGATATGCAAATGTAGCATTAACTGAAGAATACCATGTTCAAGAACCAGAGTCTTTTAAGGATGCATCTCAAAATGATAATTGGCAGAAGGCAATGGAAGATGAGATCCAGGCTCTTATGTAGAATCAAACTTAGGATTTGGTGCCTAATCCCAAGGATGTAAAACCCATATCTTGCAAATGGGTTTATAAGCTAAAGACTTGCTCAGATGGGTCAATTGAGAGATATAAAGCTTGACTTGTTGCTCGAGGTTTTTCACAGCAGTATGGACTGGATTATGATGAAACATTCAGTCATGTGGCAAAGCTTACCACTGTTCATGTTATGCTAGCGTTAGCAGCTAGCAAGTCTTGGAAGCTATGGTAGATGGATGTAAAGAATGCTTTCTTACATGGAGAATTAGATCAAGAAATTTGCATAGATCAGCCTCGAGGGTTCGAGAGCAAGACTTACCCACAATACGTGTGTAAGTTAAGAAAGGCCTTGTATAGTTTAAAACAAGCACCAAGAGCATGGTATGGAAAGATAACATAATTCTTGGTCAAATACGGATACACAGTAGCATCAGCTGATTCAAGTTTATTTGTCAAAATTCAAGATGGAAAAGTGGTAGCAGTCCTGGTATATGTTGACGATCTCATCATTACTGGAGATGATAGAGGAAATTCAACAAACGAAGGAGAATTTATCAGTTCGCTTCCATATGAAAAAACTAGGAGAGCTTAAACATTTCTTCGGACTAGAAGTGGATCGTACAGAAGAAAGTCTCTTTCTGTGTCAACAAAAGTATGCCTCAAGTTTATTGCAAAAATTTGGAATGTTTAACTGCAAGCTTATATCAACACCAATGGAGGCAAATGTTAGATTATGTTCAACAGAAGGGAAAGATCTTGAAGATGCGACTATGTATCGACAGTTGGTAGGCAGTTTAATCTACTTAACTTTGTCTCAACCAGATATTTCCTATGCAGTAGGCATAGTTAGTAGATTCATGCAGAATCCAAAGAAGCTACATTTGGAAGTAGTTCGAAGAATTCTTAGGTATGTGAAAGGCACACTCAATCATGGTATACTATACAAGAAAGGTAGTGAATGCAGAGTTATCGGCTATTGTGATGCTGATTATGCTGACGATCATGACACAAGTCGATCAACTATAGGATATGTATTTAATCTTGGTTCAGGAGCAGTTTCTTGATCTAGCAAAAGACAACCAACAGTTTCATTGTCAACCACTGAAGCAGAATATAGAGCAACAATGGCAGCAACTTAGGAGAGTACTTGGCTTATACAATTGATGAAAGATCTCCATCAATTTATAGACTATGCAGTGTTATCATATTGTAATAATCAATCAGCAATCCGTTTAGCTGAAAATCCGGTGTTCCATGCAAGAACGAAGTATGTGGAAGTACATTATCGTTATGTACGAGAAAAGGTACTTCAGTGTTCCATGCAAGAACGAAGCATGTGGAAGTAAATTATCATTATGTAAGAGAAAAGGTACTTCAGGAAGAAATCAAATTGGAGAAAATTAATACAGAAGATCAAGTTGCAAATATATTTACCGAAGGGCTCAATGGAAGTAAATTCACAGTATTTCAAATAAAACTTGGAATCACGGCAAGGATGAAGCAGTAAGTTGGTGTTGAAGGGGAGTGTTAAACTACAACACCGATTATGTGGTATCCTAGAAACTTCATCAAATTGGAGCCAAGTGGAAACTCATATGCTAGCTAGAAAGATCAAGTTGTTCACGACTTAGGCAAGATGTAAGCCAATTGGACATTTTTGATGAGCTAGAAGTACTAAAATTGTATACGAAATTGATCAATTGCTAGCTGTTTCATTAAATTAAAAATTACTAGAACTATCTATTATGTCGGCAATAACTATTATAAATAGGATATGTATGTTCATTTGAAGTGTGTGTCTCCGAGAATTAGATATGAAAGAGTGAGTGTTAGAGTAAGTGTTAGTGAAGAAAATTATGAGTTAGTGTCCTTGTATCTTTTTATAATACTCTTGTAAAATTTGCACTATAATAAAGTTTGTGTTTAGCCTACTAAATATTGCTCCCTCCAACT
Source organism: Erythroxylum incrassatum (assembly GCA_026546855.1). Lineage (NCBI taxonomy): Eukaryota > Viridiplantae > Streptophyta > Magnoliopsida > Malpighiales > Erythroxylaceae > Erythroxylum > Erythroxylum incrassatum. Next base: position 24,622,794 of record JANVCL010000001.1, read on the forward strand.
CTACAACAATAACATCCAATATGTTTCATGTTCACTTGTCTGCTTATGTTTATTCAGGAACTCCATTAGTACTCTAAAGATGATAACTTTAAGAGTGGAAGGAGAGTTTCATCTTCCAAATTGTTTAATATAAACCCTAAAACACAAGTTCAGTTTGAAGGTAAAAACAAATCAGCAATAAATAGTACAAGAAGAAGAAAGAATTTTTAGGAAATCAAGCCTTCATTGAAGGTTGTTACAATGTTTGCTTTAAATTTGTGCACGTGATTGCTATGTTTTTCATTTTAAAATAAAATTCCAAGTCAATATGTAATCCTATTCTAAAGGGATTGTTATTTGTTATGTGATTCATAGGGATCATGATTAGGATTGCTTATTTTTCTAAATTTTTGTTAGCTTTCTCTGCTATTTAAACCCAAAGCTGATATGAAATAAATGAGAATCTTCTCCATACATAAAAAAACCAACAATTGGTATCAGAGCTCTCTTGATCTTAAGGGACCTCTAAACCTACAAACCTATAATCATAACCCATAACTCATTCTACACTTTCCCACACCACAAATCAAAAACCACACGACAATGGATTCAAAATCATTGTTCACTGCCATTACTCTGCCAGTGTTTGATGGAATAAATTATCTAAGTTAGGTTGTTCGAATGGAGGCCTTCCTTGAAGCAAATGACTTGTGGGAAGCTGTAGATGAAGACTATAACGTTCTGGATTTACCTGCAAATCCAACGGTGACTCAAATCAAAATCCACAGAGAAAAGAAACAAATGAAATCCAAAGCAAAAGCTTGCTTGTTTTCAGGAGTCTGCCAACAATTTTTTTTTCAGAATTATGACACTCAAGACGAGCAAAGAAATTTGGGATTTCTTAAAAGAAGAATATGCAGAGAACGAAAGAATCAAAGGAATGCAAATTCTCAACTTGATTAGAGAATTTGAGATACAAAAAATGAAGGAGTCAGAAACGATCAAAGATTACTCCAACAGGCTCATTGCCATTGCCAGTAACGTAAGATTTCTTGGTTCTAATTTTGATGATTCTAGAATAGTTCAAAAAATTCTAGTAACTATCCTAGAAAGATTTGAGGCTACAATTTCATCACTCAAAAACTCAAAAGATTTGGTAAAAATCAGTTTGGTAGAATTGTTAAGTGCATTACAGGCACAAGAACAAAGGAGACTCATAAGGCAAAAATGAATCGTGGAAGGCGCTTTTCCTGTAAAGTCATACAACAAAAAGAAGGCTAATAACAACAATGCTCAGAGTTTTCCACCATGCTCGTATTGCAAGAAAACAAATCATCCAGAACACAAGTGCTGGTGGAGGCCAGATGTAAGATGCAACAAGTGTGGACAACTAGGACATATTGAAAGGATATGTAAAGCGCAACAAAATGTGAGAGAAACCAATCAGCTATAAACGATCAACTTGAGAAGGATGAATTATTTTGACATTAAAGCTTTGCAAACTTTAAAGCAAGAAGGAGTGTTAAAATGTTTGCTTTAAATTTGTGCACGTGATTACTATGTTTTTCATTTTTAAATAAAAGTCTAAGTTAATATGTAATCTTATTCTAAATGGATTGTTATCTCTTATGTGATTCATAGGGATCATGATTAGGATTACTTATTTTTCTAAATTCTTGTTAGCTTTCTCAACTATTTAAACCCAATACTAATATGAAATAAATGAAAATCTTCTCCATACATATCTCTTCTATACATATCTCTTCTACGTTAAAAAAAACCAGCAAAGGTTTCCTTCCATTCCTTTTGTCTCACCAAAATCTAAAAAAGTACCAAATCCAGCGCCTTCCCATGCTTGTCGGAGAGAAAGGACCCGATTTGATTTCGCCCAACCCGACGCGTGACCCACTCTTTTCTATTACTTACACCAAACAGTGCTAGTGATTTACAATCACCCGCCTATCCTTTACACAGGTTGGGTCGAAATTACGCAATGAAATAAAATTCCTTACCAGCCTACATAAACAGGCCCGATCCAATTCTGATATGACATGATCCGGCCCGGTCCCACTTAACCCGACCAGTCTAGACCCGACCCATACCTGAACCAGTGCCGATGGTCGTCATCTTCAAGTCTCTGAATTCCAAGCTTTTGGTCGTTGTTACTACCTTCTCCGATTAAATCCTTTCAGGTCTTCAATCGTTTTTCTTTCCCCTTTCCGATTTCTTTCTTCGTTTCTTTAATTTTTCAATTCTTTTACCTTTCATCGTTTCTTTAATTTTTCAACTCTTTTACTTGCATATTAGTCTTGCGTAATCGAACGATCTCGTTCTTCAATTTCTAGGTTTCCAATTCTTTCACTTGCATCTCAGTCTTGTGTCACCAAACGATCCTGTTCTTCAATTCCTTCCTGCCTGATTTTCATTGCATTTAGCTTCATTCATTCTCATTATGTATTTACACAAATCCCCAGATTTGGGCTCTTTATTTCTTCACTCACTTCTCTTCAATTCGCCCATTTTACATTTTACCTGCGAATGCGATTTCAATCTGGTGCCGTGATAGGTCCTTTCAATCATCTAAGCCTCGATTGAAATGTTTGATGTATTTATGAACAAATCAGTCCTAGCAACCGTTGTTTGTATACATATACCTGGACACAAAATCATTTTTATGTAACAACCGCTCGTCTAATGAAATTCTTATCCAATAGACCATCAAATCATCAGGTTTCCATTTCTTTTTAATCATAATAATTGATTTCTGTGTAATGATCAATGAAGGGTACGTATGTTGATCTATCCCTGACTCTTTTGTTGATTCTTATATTTTCTCCAGATTTTCGAGAGAGCCAAATCGGCTGAAACCAACCATGAGAAATGCCTGTTAGCAGATGAAGATCAAGAAAATGTGATCAAGGATCGACAAAGCCTGATCAGGAACGGTGGAATTGGTGGATAAAACCAATATGGAACCGGTTCGGGCTCAAATCAATATGTCATCCCTACTTGTTAGTCATTCTAATGCACAATTTCGTATTCCTCTTTTTGTTTTTCATGGTAATAGATGCCATGCATGATTCATTGGTTTGTATGATTTAACAGGAGCTCCGAATATCATGGAACTTGTGGATCCACCTCACGGCAGGATTCCTTAAACAACCACTATGAATATTGATGCAGCTCCACAACACTAGGACGTGCTGATGCAAGGCTGTTCATACGGATGTATAAATTTGTAAAAAGAAGTCACAACAGAACAATATTTTCTTTGTCTGAAATCTTACAAAAGCAGTACTGTACTTTCAATTATGTAACGATTTTGATGGCTCTTTTTGTAGTTTTCACTATGCATATTCATCTCCAGACGAAAATTTTCACAGTTGCAGAAGAAAGATCTGATCTTTCAAGTTCTCTTACATTTTATATTGACTGACGTTTCTTTGACAGGTTAGACGAGAAAATTTTCTGAGTTCATAAGTTTACCAAGTCAGGGAAGAGTAGCTCCAGCATTGCATGAATTTTAGTAATATGCTTGTGTGATACATCTCCTGAGGCAAATTCAGACACCGCACCATCAACCTCTATCAGGCTACATCCTGTTGTTTTCTTCAACCTTCTGTCACTTATCAATCTTCGTACTCTACGTGCATCTTCATGTCTCTGAGCACTAAAATAAATGTTTGATAGCTGAACAAAAGCCACTTCTTCTTCTGCCTCATTACCATTGTTATGCAGTAAAAGCTCGTTGAAAGAGAGTTCTGCAAGCTCCACATTCTTATGTGTTTGACAACTACTTAATAAAGCTCCCCAAACTGAAGCAAGTGGTTTCATGGGCATTTTCTTTATCAATGAAAGTGCCTCCTCTAATCTACCCGCTCTACATAGCAAGTCCACTACACAACTGTAATGTTCATGTTTAGGTACAATCCCATATTTTGGTTCCATGATTTCCAAGAAAAATTTGCCTTCCTGCACCAATCCTGCATGTGTACATGCCATTAAGACCCCCAGTAGAACAACTCCGTCAGGTTTGATCCCATCTTTCATTTGCATTCTCTCCAAGCACCGAATTGCTTCCCTTGCATGCCCATGAACAGCAAATCCTCCAATCATGGCTGCCCAAGAAAACACATTCCTTTTAGGCATCACCTCAAAAATTTTCATAGCTAATTCTATGCATCCACATTTTGCATACATATCAACAAGGGCTGTCCCTACAAACACGTCGAATTCTAAATATTTCCTCCTCTGGATATACTCTTGAATCCACTGCCCTTGCCTAAGGGCTCCAGATTGAGCACAAGCTGTAAGCGCCGTAGTTACACAGAACTCGTCAGGCTCAAACCCCGAACCCAACATGTCTCTGAATACCCCTAAGGCCTCGTTCTGCATACCGCATCGAACGTATCCATTTATAAGCACGTTCCATTGAATGACATCTGGATGAGAAATTTCGTCGAACAACTTTCGTGCATCACACATAAGTCTGCACTGACTGTACAATCTCACGACCGACGTCTGAACGTGCCCATCAGCCGAAAGCGACCCGCTTTTTAACACCCAGTTGTGCATTTGCTTCCCCAATACCAACCAACAAGCATTTGCACATGCCAAGAGCGCAAAATGAAGCGTGTGGTTGTCGGGTCTCGTACTATCATCTCTCACCATGAGATCAAAGTATTTCATAGCCAAGTGAGGTTCTGAGCTCCGACAATAGGCTCTAATAAGAGTGTTATAGATGAACGAATTAGCTGCTTCAATGTGATTGAACACAAGAGACGCATACGATAGATCACCTCGAGAAGACAGAGCGCAAAAGGCGATTACTTTGCTTATAGCATAGTTGTTTCTGTGAATACCATGAACAATAAAAGTGGCATGAAGAGCGTTGAGTTGAGTCATGTTCTCGCAGAATTGCACGAGTGACATGCAACGCCTCCATGCTTGGACGCTAAAGCTCATGTACGGAAGAGCAAGGAGCTGGGTGGTTATCAGTTACCCAAGGTGAATTCGTGTCAGCCGTTGGATCCTCGCCACCAATTATCTACAAGCTACTTACCGTAGACCTGCAGGTAGTAGATATTTCTATATAAAGACAGGACAAGAGACTAGCTTTTTACTCTAAGCCATTGGAGCACTCGGAGGTTGAAGGTTTATTGGTGCTTTAGCATCCATGAGCTTCTTACTTAGAATGTCTCCAAGATTAAGTGTCAGGTGCGACTATGGTTATCTTCTTTTAGCCCCTAAAAAATGTAAATTTACGGCTGCTGCGAGTCTCATTGCCCAGATGGTGAGGTTTGCAGATTTCAAGTGTGCTTCTTTCTTTCTTTTTCACAGGAAAGTTTGGTTCTTTATTTTTTGGTCTGCTAGATGTTTGGCACTTTGTTTTTCCTGTTACAGCTTCTTTCGGGTTTGTTTTTGTATTTACTTGTGTGTTTATGGATATTGATGGCTGTAGAGCGAAGAAATATTGGTTGTGGTGGGTGGTGGTGCAGCAGGAGTTTATGGAGCAATTAGAGCAAAAACTGTAGCTCCTCATCTTAAAGTGGTGGTTGTAGAGAAAGGAAAGCCTCTGTCAAAGGTGCAACATTTTTGTTCTCTTTTCCTTGGTAGGTCGATTCGTGTAAGTTTTGAATTTAGTCAGGTCCAATGACATGCAATGTTTCCCTGTTGCTATCAGGTGAAAATATCGGGGGGAGGCAGATGCAATGTGACAAATGGACATTATACGGATAATCTGGTAAAGTATCTTTCGACTGTTTGGAGTTTGTTCCCGTATGGCAACTCTGAGTATATCCTGACCAGCTGTTTATTACTTAACTGATGTTACTGCTTAGAGTTCAGCACCTGTAGAATGTTTAGTTTGCGATGGAAATTGGATTATAATCTTATTAATTCAACATTTCATCCACGTTCAAAGTTGAAATGATGTTCAGATATATGGTTTCTGTTGTTCTTTGTCGGTTGCAGAGTTTGGCAGAACATTATCCAAGGGGTCATAAGGAATTGAGAGGATCCTTCTTCAACATGCACGGTCCAGTGGATACCATGTCTTGGTTTTCTGATCATGGGGTGGACTTAAAGGTTTTGTTCAAAATTGCAGACGTTATGGTTCTCCCTTTTATCTTTTATATGCTATTTGTGTGCTGCTATGTGTAGGTTGAGGGTGATGGAAGAGTATTTCCAGTCAGCAATAGTTCGTCTTCAATTATCAGTTGTCTTCTGACCGAGGCAGATGAAAGGGGAGGTATGCTTTTGTCACTTGTTTGGATTTTCTACATCCTTGTTGACAAAACACATGTGCAGCTCCATTTTAATGATTTTCTTGTGTTTCTTTTTTCTGTTTTTTGTTCTTTAATTTGTGTCATTTTAATCTTTCCATATCTGGAAATGTTTTTTGTCTGTTGGTTACGAATTTAGTACCTGACCATGAGTGTGATAAGCAGCAGAGCCTCGTTTCTGTTGAAAGATATATATAGTAAAAGTGGAGTTCCTCTAGTTTCCTTGCAGACAGGAAAAGTAGTTACAAAAGCATCCACTGATGCGAACAGAAAGTTTCTGCTAAAGGTTGAGAAACGTACAAGTGATCCCATTGAGTATGTGGAAGCTAATTATCTGCTGATTGCGAGTGGAAGTAGCTGGCAGGTACTAATAAATTAACAACTTGCTGATCACAATCCATGTAACAAATCTCCTGATTAGTTGTTTCTGCCAGGGTTATAGTTTGGCTGCTCAACTTGGTCATTCGATTGTAGATCCAGTCCCCAGTTTATTCACTTTTAAGATTGAAGATCCGCTGCTCACAGAGTTGGCAGGGGTAACTTCTCCTGATTGGCTTCCTACACAACTACTAAAATAGCAAAATCCGTTTCTTTTTTTTTCCCTTTTACTTTCACATGGTTTTAATGCATACTGATTCAAGATGTGTGGATTTAAACCTAAGAATAGGATATAACAAACCCTCATTTATATAATAACGGTTCATTAATCCATTGATACATTCTATTATTGGCAGTTACCATTTTTATTGTCATTCACAAAACATTGGCTGAAACTCTAGCTGCAATTTATCTTTTTGACTACTCGATTGGTATATTTGATACCATGGTGGTCAGAGGTTATATTCCATGTGAAGTTGCCTAAAAATGTCATCTGTTTATTGATTGGTGAGGTGTACTTCAGTCAGAATGCCCAATTTTCTTGAGGTGCTTAAACATTGGACTCTTGGATACATGTAATACCAAAAGCATTTGATTCATTTTAACCTGTATTGGCTGAAGTTCTTTACAAAATTTTGAAATGAATGAGTGGAATGCTCTTCCTTGTCTTGTTCGATGATGAACCGGCAATGGCTTCTTTGTCGATATTATTGAACTTGTAACTGAGTCAGTGCTTTGTGGGTGGTGATTTATGCCAGTGTAGTTATTGCAATATGGCTTTCAATGACTTTCTTTCTGTAACTTTTTTTCCTGAACTTGTCTTGTGTAGTATCTAGATGCTTAAACTAAACAACATTAACGTCTGATTGATAATTTTTTTTCATTTTCACGTTATGTTTCTCAGATAACATTTCCTAAGGTAGAAGCAAAGCTGAAACTAGAAAATGTTCAGAGGAATGTTTCTCACCTTACGCAGGCATGCTTTGTTGCTTTGATAAATATAATTGCTTTGGAGATTATAAATATAACTGAAGTTCATAGTTTTCAGGTTGGTCCAATGTTAGTTACTCATTGGGGACTCAGCGGGCCAGTAATTCTTCGACTATCTGCTTGGGGCGCACGAGAATTGCACAGTTGCAGATACAAAGGTAATAGAATTTTTTTGGTCTTCTTTCTTTATATTATTACATTGCACCATATAATTTCATAATTGGATCCCATTTGGAGCAGGCATACTTATGGTGGATTTTTTACCAAGTTTACATATTGAAGACGTAAAATCGATGCTTTATCAGCACAAGAATACATATGCGGTATTTATTCTTCTAGTACTTTGCTTCTCCAGCACTGTGGTTGCCCCAAGTATATTGACTTATAGTGCACTGAAACAGGGAAATTTTCACCTTTTGCACTATTTGTCATTTGCACTATTTTTTCGTTCTGTCCCCTGCAACCAAACACATTCTGTCCTCGAGACGGAGACAGTTTTTCTGTTCTGTCCACCATAACCAAACACCTCACTGTCCCCAATTTTTGTTCCTTTCTGTTTCCAAATTTTTGTTCTGTTCCGTCTCTAGCTATCGGAGACAGTAACCAAACGCAGCGTTACTGATTGTTTGTGGTGTCTGAGTAGCACTTCTTTAAGATAGGATTCTTTAAATTAGAGGCTCACAGCCTGACCCCTTAGCCACTGAAAGGATGAGAATTTTGTTGACAGAATACCTTATGAGATATCTGGGTTCCCTTGTGTGTTTGGAATGTGTGGCCATAGCTGGTCACTTCTCCCAACTTTGTCTTCATTGCTTGTTGGTGAAGTACTTCCTTAATGCATTTCACTCTTCCTGGCGATAATACCATCAATGTTTAACTGATTCTATTCACTTGTTTTACAGAAGCACAAAATGCTCAACTCCTTTCCTTCGGAATTTGGCCTTGCAAAGAGGTTTTGGAAATATATATTGGACCATGAGGTTTCTTGGCTTTCTCAAAAAGACTATTCTCCTTTTCTGTTTAACCATATAAGTATATAACTATTCTGTGAATTGAACTCTTTCTGTAAATATGCAGAGTCTAGATGGAGAAACCTTATGGGCATCAATATCAAATGCTTCCATGATTTCTGTTGCTCATCTTTTAAAACACTGTACATTTCAAGTAACAGCAAAGGTGGAATTCCATACTTTGGATTCATAGTGTCAATTGCTTGAGTTATTTTTGCAGTTCATTTACCTGAAATGCATGTATCCTTACCTAGGGCCCCTTTAAGGATGAATTTGTAACTGCTGGAGGTGTTCCTCTGTCTGAGGTCCTTTCTCTGTCTCTCTCTCTCTCTCTTGTTCCTTTGTGTATGTATCAGAATCTAACTGGATTAGATTTTGCTTCATCAAGATTTCTTTGAAGACAATGGAAAGCAAGATACATCCACGTCTATTCTTTGCCGGAGAGGTACTGTTGGTTTATATTTAGACCTTTTGGCACTCCAGTTTTAATTTGAGAATGGAAGTCAGAGACCTTAGTCCGCTTTATTGCAATAACAAGCATACATCCTCAATTAATCAGTTTAGATATATAGTTCATACTTCCAGTTAATAATGAACTCCAATCTCCTTTGCTGTTACTGATGTAAAAAATCTTTGCAGGTACTTAATGTTGATGGGGTGACTGGTGGTTTTAACTTCCAGGTGAGCCGAAGATGCTGCAAAACGATGTGTTAATTAGACATCTTTTTGTCATTAAAAGATCCTGGTTAGTTAAATTTCCTGTGAGTTGGCAAAAAAATTCTCAAGTCATCCTATCTTCCTAACTTCTGCATCATAATAGGCTGTTGAAGGTCATTAAAATTTATAACAGTTGAATGTTGTGGTTTGCAATAATTACAATCTGCACGTTAACAAGTTACACTGATTTTGTCTAAATCTGTCTGGTCTTAGGGTCTATAACCACATGTATTCTCATTTGTCAGAAAACCTGTGCGCCCTTCTGTGTCTCTCTGATCTCTAACCTAGTTTTTGAACTAGAATTACAACTTTCAGAGGCTATTATGATTGCCTAGTATTCCCTTGCGGTTCAGTTGCAACATTATCTACTATTGCACCTTCAACAGCCTCATTCTACTTCCCACAGAATGCATGGTCTGGTGGATACATTGCCGGAACGAGCATCGGTGAAATAGCCAGCGAAGCTAATTTCCAGGACAAAGTTTGAGATTCATATTGAAGCCTTCTCGCTTGAGTAAAAAGGTCAGAATCCTGTTTCCATCATACAAGTGTCTGATGGTTCTTCCTAAAAGGTTGTGCTTGAAACACTGAACATGATCCACCAACCTGGCAAGATTCCATTTTGCCCACCAAAACTTTCTTAACTGGAAATAGAAGTAATTGGAATCCTTTTGACATTCATCTGATAAGGAAGCCACTAAATTCTGCAGTATTTGTTTCATAGTACGACATGAAAAAGCTACAGATTCGTGATCCCTCTATTGATAAAATGAGCCACAACTTGTCATATTGTGATTTTCTTATTCCCATGGAGATTTTATGGATTCACTTTGTCATGAAATTGCATACCCTTTTGCAGGCAATAAAAAAGAGGACTTGTGATTAAGACAAAGGCAAAAGACGAATGCTTTAAGATTAACTTGACCACTATCATCAAAGCCGATTGCTTTCTGCGTGAACTAGGGGAGATGATGACTCAGTAGCTAGTTCCCACTTGCTGGGTGTTTTTGGAGGGGCAAGGATGTGTCAAGCAACAGTTTTTACAGTTACAAACTGTAGTACATGCTCTGTAGCTTGCCCTTGTAATGCTGAAATGGACAACACGGCCAATTAGCTGGAATGGCAAGTCTCTACCCTGTAGGCTATTGGGCCATATTCAATGATATTTAACTTTTCATTGGTCCCTTTCTAAAGGAAAGTTGCAAACTATATTTTCGGATATGCATTTAGTAAATCTTCCCTACCCATCACATGTTCTGGATTTTGAGTGAGTCATATGTGATTTACAAAAGGATTCAAATTAAGATTTGATTTGATTGAGCTTGGACTCAGTTGTATATACATATTCAAGTAGTGTTTTGAGCTTGTAGCATTTGAGTTCAGTCTGAATTAGTTTAAACTTGAACTTTTAACTTTCTTGTTCGTCGTCTCGTCCACTCGCTCTAAAAGTTTAGGTTTTTCGAATTAGCTTAAAATTAGGCTCATTTTTCAAATCTGGGCTTGAGTCTAATGAAGTTTAAGTTCACTTTAGTCTATAGTGACCAGTGCTTGGATGTTGTGATAGATTGTGATTTCCATTCTGTGATGTCTTAATCACTTTTTGTGGGCATTCGTTTGCAGTCTTATCCTTCTCTGCCTTTGTTTGGTGCTAGAAAAAGATTAAAGGCATAAGATGTGATACTGCAAATTTATAACTTGCTAAAAAATGAATCTTGATGACTCATCTCTCTTTTTTGGGGCATAAAAATAACATTCTTATTGAAAATTGAATAAGAACACGTAAGAATTAAGATATAGACTGAACTTCCAAGACAGTGAGAAGACAACAAGGTCCTTTTTTTTTAAGAACAAGACAACAAGGTTTTGCTTTGATTTCTTTGGTTCTGTTCTTCCCTTTTCCTCGGTCAATCTTGGCGATGGATCGGTTCAAGCTTGAACTCATCTATTTAAAGCATAGATTGATAATAATATAATAACAACTTCTAATTAGAAACAATATTATCAAGAATAGCTATCATTTTCCGAGTTTCTAGTTTTTTAACACATTCTTGTATAGAATTAATTCAACATCTTTGAATACATACGGAGTTATAAATTTAAGATTTTAATCGATGATGTTAAAAGTTGGGTTGTTAATTGTGCTTATTCTAATATAATTATGCAATGCAAAGCTGTGCATACTATTCTATTTTGATCCAATAATAAATGCCTAAGCATTTTTTTCAATATCTTTCGTCGAGTCTTAAGAACTAGTTCCATAGTTTTCTTGTTGAATAGAAAGTCATGCACGGTTCCTTGCGTATACTTATTGTTATATACTTTTTATCTATTATTTGATATCAATTTATGCGAATTTAAATTATTGTTAGAAACGAAACTGAAAAAATGTAGTAGTTAATTAGCATAAAACTTATTTTTAATTATATGAAAATGTATTCCCTTAATAAAATCAGTCTTGCCTTATAAATAAAACAAAAAAATTAATAAATTTATCTATTAAAATAATATTTAAGACATAATAACTATTTGTAGAAACATTTTAATGTTTAAAAATGATTAAATATAAAATACATATATTAAATTTAATGATCTAATTCTTACTAATTACAAAATTTAATCCAAGTATTAATAAGTACAATGAATACAACTAAAAACTTTCCTGCCTAATCTAATCTTCAAATCTAACATTATAGAAAATTTTGGTTGGTATAAAATAATTTGGTAGTTGTTTATGTATTATACAATATCAAATCCAATGATACTTATTTTATTTAGTTAAAAATAGAATAATTTTTTTAAATGATAATGTTATTAAAGAAAAAAATCAACTTGATTTAATTTTTAAATAAACCAAAGTATTTTTTGACTTCGAGTAAATTAAATTCATACTTTATACTTATATATCTCTATCTCCATCTCTTTCTCTTAGCCTTTATTTGGATCCTTATTTGCACAAGGGAAAGGAAAGGAAATATTGAGGGGAAAAGAGGATAAAAGAATAAAAGAGAAATTAGATTTTTTTCCCTTGTTTGTTTTCCTAATTTATCAAATGAGGGAATTGAAACTTATAGACCTTTATGTCTGGATTAT
>JANVCL010000001.1:24637267-24665465 GCA_026546855.1 Erythroxylum incrassatum
CGGGCCGATAGAAAAAAGGATTAGTTCGTGTCTGTGTCAAGGGGACGGGTGGCCCGAAACTTCTTCCTCCGGTAAGACACTGCTTCCACCGAAAACCGAAAAGACTCCCTCTGGCATTTGGGACACCATCCTTAGACGTGAATGCTGAGTGAAATGTGTCAATCTCAGTCAGTGTGGCCAAGAAGCCTTCCTGTGTCATCAAATTGGGTTTATTGTAGGCAACTCCACCATATAAGGACAAAATGGATTAAAAAGTAGGTTCATTAATTGATTTGAAAAATTTACCTAAAATTTTATTTTTTGAGAAACTTCAAATTTGAGCTTATTAAAAAGTTGTATTTTAGCTACCAAAAAAGTTATATCTACTAAAAAAGTGCTTTCTATTTTACGGCCAAACACTTTTTAAAAAAATTTTACGATAAAAAAAAAGTACTTATCCGCTCTCTAAAAGTTCAATCAAACAGATAATTAGATTGCTTAAACAAATCATGAATAATTAAATTCTCTGACTCGTCAATAAGTTAAATTTTAACAACCGATTCAATTAAAACTACACCGTTTTACTACAACTGATCAAGTTCCGATCCCAGCATTAAATAACCCAATAAAGCAAACATGCAGATTAGGGCAAAGGAAGAGGGAAGAGGGAAGAGGGAGAAAACTCGAAAGGGACGATTCCACTAAAACATGTAAGTCCAGAGTTTAACACGTCGTCTCGTCTCACGCCTTCATAGACAGACAAATACTGACTCATTTGGTAACGAAGATTCGCATTCACTCTCCTTGGATTCTCCCTAAAATTGACCGCTGCATCAGTAATGAGGGTAGTTGGCTGCTTGCCTTTGTCAATGCGTCTCTTAGATATAGACGGCAATCGCTTAGGTGGAATCAAGTTTGCGCAGATTAGAAACTTTTAACCCGGGTTTATGTCCAACCGGACTTGAGCCTGATTATTTTTCTTTTCCAACCCGGGTTTAAATCCAATCAGGCTTGAACCTGATTATTTATCTTTTCGAGTATAATTTAAAAAATGACGTTTTAACTTAATTATTTATCTTTTCGAGTATAATTTTAAAAAATGACGCTTGAACTTAATTATTTATTTTTTTGAGTATAATTTTAAAAATGACGTTATTTTAAAAAAATTCAAAATTTTAAACCTAAATATTTAAAAAAATTGAATCATTTCATTTTTTAAAATATTTCGTTTTTTAAAAAATGAATCATTTTTAAAAAATTTAAGCCTAAGTATTTAAAAAATTGAACTCAACTTAAAATCTTATCAAACAGGATCGAGCTCGTCAACTTAAGGCTGAGTAATATTAAACCTGAGCTTATAATCAAAGTTTTTAAAAATAAATGATACGTATTTTCGTTATGTTTTTAGGAACTTTAGAAAATTTTAATCTTTAAATTTTTATAATTTTTAATTAAATCTTTCATTAAAAATTAAAAGGAAAACATAGATATAGATGGATCAATTAAATGTTACTTAATGCAATTATTAAACTTGATTTAAATCAATTAAATTTTACTCAAACTAATTATTTAAGAGAGTTTGAATAAATTCCTATTTTAAATTGAATTTAATTAGTCTAATTTAAATTTAAGAATTAAGTTGAAAATATCATTTAATTGCTTCACGTGTGATTTCATGTTAAATGTGTATGTTGTTATTTTTAATCGAATTATAAGATAAAAAATTCTCACAAAGCAACAATTATAAGAAATTTTTTCGATAATTTTAAAAAATTATATATTTAAAAAATCAAAATGTTAAGAAGATTCTTTTTTTCATATCAATATTACATTAAATCCTTTATTAGAACCAAAAATTTCTTAACACTATAAGGAAGTGTTTGTACGAACAGATTAATATGATGCTTATCAACTTAAAGCTAAAACATGGCTATCAAAATATGATGTTTTCTTATTTTAATTTTATTTTTATTTTTTCTTCTTTATATAGGTCATTTAAAAACAGTCTCTCTACTAATTAGAAATTAAAAAAAAACCTTCTCAGACTCACATCTTAGTAAGATTTCTACTAAATATTGTTGTTATTTATTCATCACTCTTATGTGATAAAAGTATCGAAAACAATCTCTCTATTAGTTAAGAACAAAATTATATATTAATAAACATTCCTAGATCCCGCGTATCGGTTCACTAAATTTATTAATAAAACTCTCCAGATCTCGCGTATCAGCATTCTTTTGCAGAGAAAGGAGAAAAAAAGTAATATCAATTTCTAGTTCTAAAGTTAAGTGGAGGTTAGGTAGGAAATTAAGAACAATGTTGGTATGATATCTCAATACAAATAAAATTAGGTACGAATTTAATGGAAGGTAGGAGATTAAGAACAATGTTGGTATGATATCTCAATACAAATAAAATTAGGTACAAATTTAATTTAGTAACATTCCATTTTAGCCATGAATGTATTTTTCAATTTCTTATTTCTCAAATATCTATTTATAAAATCTATTAAATAACGAAGAATTTATAAAATGATTAAAAAAGATTGTACTTTTTTATTAGAACATCTAAGTTTAATTGAAAAAAGAGATTATTAAATAAAAATTAATCAATTAATTTTAATTTATAAAAATTTATCAATTTTTAACGATAAAACTAAATCAAACGAAAAAATAATTAATTCAAAAATTTTACTGTTAAATTGATTAAACCGGTTCAATTTTGATTTTTAAAGCATTAGTTCTGAGGTATTATATTAATTAATTGTCATTAAAGAGAATCCCACTTGAAGAAAGAATACAAAAGGAAATATAGTATTTTATAAATGAACATGCATGTGGACGTTTAGATTGACTAGTAGTTGAGATGTGATACAAATATAAAAAGACAAGATTGGGGCAATTAGCCTTACCTATGACAAGAAAAATCAAAGACACAGGCCAATTCTTCTGCACGGAGATCTTTACATTTTCTGAACATCATTTCTCTTTTTTATCGGGCTTATATGAACCATAGTTTTTATTACTAGAGTTTTTTTTATAAATCTTTTTTGAGAAAATTTTTTCTAAGAAGTCAGTTGACTGTCATGTAAAAAATAGTTTTTTTAAAGAGCTTTATACAATAGACTGTTCGGCAACATAAAAAAGTAATTTTAATTTTAACTATATTTTATTTTGTAATAAAAATTATTTATGCATATAAATATTGTTTAAAGTATACTAAACAATATGCAAATCAAAAATATATTAATTATTATATAAATTTGAACCATATAAAATATAAATGAAAATATATCTAATCAAATCTTTTATATGAAATATACTGTAAGTAAAACTAATATAAAAATAAATATTAAAATATATTTAAAAAATTAAATAATGGGTTTGCAAGATAAACGTGAAGATGAGTTTGTGAGTTTTATAGAAATTATGAGTAAAATACGAAGATAGAATGGTCTAAAAATAGGTTCATTAATTGATCTAAACAATCTACTCGAACAAACTATTGAAGAGACTTTTTTAAGAAACTCCAAATTTGAGCTTCTTAAAAACTGTGTTTTAACTACTAAAAATGTCATATATATTAAATAAGTGCTTTTTTTCTTACTGTCAAACACCCATTTTTTTTAAAAAAATTTATAGGTTAATTTTGTCAAATTTTTTAAATTAAAAATATAAAATAATATTTTTTAATTAAATTTTAGCCTAAGCTGCTCAGGCTCAAACCTGCTAAAAGTCTAATTCTTTTAAACAAAACAATGTTATTTTATTTAGAAAAATTGAACTTGGCTTTAATCTAAGCCTATCTATTAGGACAAAGAGTAGATTGGTGGTTGGTATCTTCCTCTTTAAGTTGAGGAATTTTTTTTGGAGGATAAAGAGTAGGTTAGTGGTTGGTATTTTTGTCTTTAGGTTAAGGATTTTTTAATTTAAAATAAATATTGTCTTTTATTTTATAGCGTAAATTATCTTTTAAATAAAATAATAAGTCTAATTATTCTGACTCTCTTATTGACTTTTTTATTTTAAAATTTATTATTTACTTATCATTTGATTTTGTTGTTATTTTCAACAATAAAATATTAAAATTCTGAAAATTAATGATAAATCATTAATCATTAATTTATCATCTTATTTAGTAACAAAATTTAATGTTAGAGATCGAATTAATAATTTAAATAATTCGTAATAGAAATTTCCAAATTGCAATAATTAAAATGAAAAAATAAATTCAGTTGTGTAACAAATTTTTAAAAAATTTAAAAAACTCAACCGATTCGACTAATTTAACTAAAAAACCTTTAAATAGTTTAACTTTTCGGTACTATTTACGTTCATAACTTTCGTCATTAAGAACCGATTAATTTATTAACTAATCAGTTAATTTTTACAAATTAATAAGCTCTTATAAATCAAAACAAATAAATTAATATTTATTTAATTTAAATTTTACTTAAATTCTTTATCTTTATTAATTTAATTTTCTATTTTAAAGCATTGGTTTTAGAGGCTAATTAAATGATTAGCACGTTTTTAATACAGAAAAAAAAACACAGAGAGACTCGAAGTCAAAATTGGAAGGTCGAATAAACGAGTTTAAAATAAAGGTCACGCATTGACTAGCGTGACATAGAGTGATGCTCTCATTGAATTCTGAGGCCTTAATAACTTACGTGAGTGACCCCAAATGATTTGGCACCTACACGTATCTGCATGCATGGCCCACTATGCTTTTTGGAATGTTTTAAGAAAATGAAAAATAATTATTTAAGTGGTGAAGCAAGCTTGCCTTAGCTATCTTTTAACACAAGATATTGAAGGTTGGAAGGTGTTGTTAGAACTCATACCAATCTTGAAAAGGATAGTTAAAAATATGTTGAGATTAGGGAGATCAATGGATAGAGCCTAGTCGATCTTTCCATTCTTGACCTTTTTTATAGTCCGGATCAGGGACGTATTCAGAAGTTTTTTTAAGTGGGGAAAAAATTTTACTAGAGGCCAAAAAAAATTTCAGTGGGGGCAAAATTTTGATTTTTTTACGAGTTAAAAATTTAAATTAATAATTTTTTATGTAAAAGTTTTGGAGTCACTGTGGTTTCGTCCCTGGTCGGGATCACATATAGTTCCGAATCACTCTTTGATCATATCTAACTCAATTCTTTTAAGTTCTTCTCAATTTTTTTTAAAAATTATTTTATAATTTAAGCTTTCGATTTGAGCATAATATAACCGATTAATTTCAAATTGAACTGTACTTATTATCGTTTGTTTAAACTTGCATATATTACTTAAATTGAGCATTAATTATAAATTATTGACACAAAAATTAATTTATTTAAAAAATATATTTTATGAATAATTATATATAATTGAGACTTATAATTAATGTATTTTATTTAATTGATATAAAAAATTATATAAACATATGGATATATAAAATATATATTATTTAATGAAAAAATTCCGCTGGTCACGAGATTTGAGGAGGTCCAGAAATACGTAATCTTATCTTTATAAAAAAAATTATGTAACGGATGATTATTAAATATCAATAGTCATTTACATTATAAATAAGAAAAATTATTTATCTAATAATAATTACTAATTGTTATTTTTATTTAGCAATAAATATAAAAATGTGCTTATTACTAAGATTGAATTGTTGGCATTTGATGATTTGATAATCTTGATGGCCTATTTTTTTTTTGTTAGAATGACCAAAAGGCCATATAAGGATAAAGGAGCTATTTTAGGTTAAGCGTTTACATGGGAATTTTTGCATGAAGTGAGGGTCATAAATGTAAAATCGCAAAGTGTGTCTCAAACTGTACAGAAAGAGCCATACCCACCACCAGGTGCTTTCACCAAAGTGACTTCTCCTTCTACTTAGAAATGACCTGCAAACAACAATAAAAATGGAAAACAAGTTTAATGTGTAGGCAAATATATGATATAAGCAAAGAAGAACATGGTGTACCCGTCAAGTACATAAGCTCTTTTGTCCCTGTTTATCCGCACTTGCTCAAAAAAAAAAAAAGCTGCCAATAAGATTCTAGAGAGAGAGAGAAACAGAGAGGTGAGCAGAGTAATCTGCTTTTCTTTCTTCATTGATTTCGGTACCTTTTACGTCTTCTTTTGTTACTCTGCTTATGTTTGTTGTTTTCTAAGAACTAAGAAGATCTTCGTGGTTTTCTAGAGCTCTGGAAAAGACTGTTGGTTTTTGTTGAGATGGATGGAAAGGCTGAAACTTTGGATGCTGTCCTGAAAGAAGCTGTGGATTTGGTGAGAAAAGAAAGAAGACAAGAACAGAGCAACATAAACCCATCTCTCTGTTTTTGCTTGCTTAATTATTTTTGTCCTCTTTTTTAACAGAACTTATGGTTTCTGGGTTTTGTTTCCAGGAGCTTTTTTCGTTCTGTTTTTCTGAACTCTTTTTTTTGTGAATTTGAACTGCAGGAAAATGTGCCAATTGAAGAGGTGTTTGAGACTCTCAGGTGTAATTCAAATGGACTCACAAAAGAGGCAGCTGAAGAGAGGCTCACTATTTTCGGGTATAACAAGCTTGAAGAAAAGCAGGTAGAATGTTTTAATCTTGTTCTTTTGCTTTCACTGACCATCTCTTTTGGGAAATTCTGTTTTGTCTGGATTGGAAGGACAACATCAGTTTCTCATTTCTGAACTTTCACACTGTTCTCGTGATGGACATGATATGAAAGTTCTATGCGTTATCTTCGTGTGGTGCAGGAGAGTAAGCTTTTCAAGTTCTTGGGTTTTATGTGGAACCCTCTCTCATGGGTCATGGAGGCAGCAGCTATCATGGCTATTGCACTTGCTAATGGGGGAGTAAGTTATTCTGTTGTTATTCATTAATTTCTGGACGATTAATGAGGAAGTTGGTAGGAGAAAAAGGACATCAAAAGAGCTTTAAAAGTTTCAGCTGTTACTTTATCTAGATCGTTACTGACTGTTCTTGTACTTATTAGATTGGTTTAAGTTTTCATGTTTCACTGCAATGAGTTTTCTGGGTTGTTCTAAAGATTTTGTAGTTAAAACTTCAATAGTATCTGGTTATTGTTCTTGCAGCCATATTAGTTAGATTCTGGATTTACTCTTTTGCAGGGAAAACCACCTGATTGGCAAGATTTTGTTGGGATTATTGTCTTGCTTCTGATCAATTCTACTATAAGTTTTATTGAGGAGAACAATGCTGGTAATGCTGCGGCTGCTCTCATGGCACGACTTGCTCCCAAAGCTAAGGTATTGAGCAGTTTGTTGTTTATAGTTCCATGTCCGATATTGTATTTGTTATTAGTAACTTGCCAATTTGTTTCTTGGCACTGTGTGCTCGTGGTCTTAACTTTTGTGGTTGGCTTTGGATTGTCTATGGTTTGCACTTGTTATAATCTTCTGAGTCAAATCATGTCAGGTCCTTCGAGATGGAAGATGGATCGAGGAAGATGCTTCCATTCTTGTTCCAGGCGATATTATCAGTGTTAAGCTAGGGGATATCATCCCTGCAGATGCCCGTCTCCTTGAAGGCGATCCGTTGAAAATTGATCAGGTGCGTTTTTGGAGCAATTCCTCACTTCTTGATAAAGATTGATTGAAAATTTTCAGATGCCTTATCTTTCTTTTTTTCTGTAACAGTCTGCACTTACTGGGGAGTCTCTTCCGGTAACTAAAGGTCCTGGGGACAGTATTTACTCTGGTTCTACGTGTAAACAAGGAGAAATTGAAGCAGTAGTCATTGCCACAGGTGTTCACACGTTCTTTGGCAAAGCTGCCCACCTTGTGGATAGCACAAATCAGGTTGGGCACTTCCAAAAGGTAAGGATATGCAAATTTTCATTTCCTTGGAAGAATTATGGCTAGATAGGGAAAACAAAGGGAAAGTTATGAACTTGCTTTAGGCTGTCGCCTGTCATAAAGGATGCATTGCCATGCTTATAACTGCTCATTTAGTCGACTAGTTCTGTACAGTTTGGGTGATTTTGTGTTTTCTTTTCCTTTTTTGGTTGTGTTGGTATGACCTTCTTCTGCCTTTTGTCAACAGGTCTTGACTGCTATTGGGAATTTCTGTATATGTTCCATAGCTGTGGGGATGGGTATAGAAATAACTGTAATGTATCCTATTCAACATCGGAAATACCGGCCAGGAATTGACAATTTGCTGGTGCTCCTCATCGGTGGTATTCCTATTGCAATGCCTACAGTATTGTCTGTGACAATGGCAATAGGATCCCATCGTTTATCGCAGCAGGTTAGCAATTAGAATATGAATTGATGTGAATTCTTGAATGATCATTGACGTATCATTCATGGTTTTTATTGTCAATGTTTCATGAAATATTGCAGGGAGCTATCACGAAAAGAATGACAGCAATAGAAGAAATGGCAGGCATGGATGTGCTTTGCAGTGACAAAACTGGAACTTTAACCTTGAATAAGCTTTCTGTCGACAAGAATCTAGTTGAGGTTGGTCTATATATGATGCAAATCATTACTTGGTTATTTACTATTTTAACATCCTATATAAAAAACAGGTCTTTGCTAAAGGAGTGGATGCAGATACTGTTGTTCTAATGGCAGCTAGAGCCTCTCGAATGGAAAACCAGGATGCAATAGACACTGCAATTGTTTCAATGCTGGCTGATCCAAAGGAGGTAACTAGATTAGACCACAATCTCTTCTATACATGCACTTCTGTGATTTGTGTAGTTTTTGCTGCTGATTTTAAGAAACATACTGTGCCTGAATTGGTTAGACTGAAAATTTCCAAATGGTAGAATTAAGACTTGGTTATGTCTCACTATTTTCACTTGTTCCTTCTTAAGGCACGAGCTGGTATTCAAGAAGTTCACTTTCTCCCTTTCAACCCAACAGACAAGCGAACTGCTCTGACTTACATTGACAGTGAAGGTAAAATGCATCGAGTCAGCAAGGGTGCACCTGAGCAGGTATGATCATCAGAAACTACTTTATTATTTGTTAAGTTCTAAGCTTCTACAATGAATAATTCATGGGTGCGATCTCCCTGTTAGATTCTCAATCTTGCACCCAACAAGTCAGAGATCGAACATAGAGTTCATGTCATAATTGATAAGTTTGCAGAGAGGGGATTGCGATCTCTTGCTGTAGCGTATCAGGTAACTTATATTGCTTAAATTGTTATTTCTTGGTTACACTCTCTGCTGACATAATCTTATTAACAATTTCTCTGATTTGTGCACAGGAAGTTCCTGATGGGAGGAAGGAAAGCTCAGGAGGTCCATGGCAATTTATTGGTCTCATGCCTCTATTTGACCCACCTAGACATGACAGTGCAGAGACAATTAGAAGGGCATTGAACCTTGGAGTGAATGTGAAAATGATAACAGGTGCATATCTATATCAGTCATACATGTTATGGCTACTAATACTTGATTTTAGGTGTATTTTGATCTATCTTTGGTATGTAAAACGTTGCTCGATAATCTTTTCTGGCATTTCATTACAAAGGAGTTCTAACTTTTTTCATGAAACTGTCCCAAAACTTATTAGGTGACCAACTGGCTATAGCAAAGGAAACAGGACGCCGACTCGGGATGGGAACAAACATGTATCCTTCATCATCTCTTCTAGGACAGAATAAGGATGAGTCGATTGCTGCTTTGCCTGTAGATGAACTAATAGAAAAAGCTGATGGCTTTGCTGGTGTTTTCCCCGGTATTCAATGTTCTTCCAATTGAACTGAGTCCCTATTTCTGTTTCATGAATCTCAAGCTTCCAGTACGAGAAGCTTAACTGCCATTTGGCCAATCTCATATAGTACAAGCTTTATGTCCTTGATGATTTTTCTATTTTAACTAGAATAAATGTTTCATGTAACAGAACACAAATATGAGATAGTTAAGCGATTGCAAGCCAGGAAACATATATGTGGAATGACTGGTGATGGAGTGAATGATGCTCCTGCCCTTAAAAAGGCTGACATTGGAATAGCTGTTGCTGATGCTACTGATGCAGCTCGTAGTGCTTCCGATATTGTCTTGACAGAGCCTGGACTCAGCGTCATCATCAGTGCCGTACTAACTAGCCGGGCAATATTTCAGAGAATGAAAAACTACACGGTGAGCTTGTCTCTGATCTTTGCAAGAATTAAGATTAAGAACTAGTCAAACTTTTCAGCTGTGTGAAAAAAATATTGCATATCCAAGTTCATCTAAAGTCTTGAACTTCTCATCCTAATCATTTGAATAGCAAACTTGATCCTAGTATCCATTGATTGATTCCGGACTCTACTCATTAGCCTTCTTCTGAAAACTTAGTGAGATTTCGAGCTTTGCTGGTTTATTTACAAAGCTCATGTTCCTTTTGCAGATATATGCAGTCTCCATCACTATCCGTATAGTGGTAAGTGCTTTGTAGTGTCTTGGTCAAAATTATATTCATGAGACGATCATAGAACCTTAGCTCCAGTCATCAATATAATATATATTATATATCGTCCCTTTCCTTGCAGCTTGGCTTCATGTTGCTAGCTCTAATATGGAAATTTGACTTCCCACCATTCATGGTGCTGATTATTGCTATCCTCAATGATGGTACGATTATGACAATATCTAAGGATAGAGTGAAACCCTCTCCTCTCCCAGACAGTTGGAAGTTAGCCGAAATTTTTATGACCGGAATCATACTTGGTGGCTATCTGGCAATGATGACTGTCATCTTCTTCTGGGCAGCATACAGAACAAATTTCTTTCCTGTAAGACATTTTCTTAAACCTTTTCTCATTCTTCATTTTTCCTCATTAATTTTGAGCTTGGCTTAGGGATAAGGCTGCGTACTTCTAGGCTTTTCCAAATTCTGCGATCAGCGGAATTTTCACTGAGTTGTTGTTATTGCTATAATTTTGAGCTTGGTTTCATATTCATATTAGTTAGCCTTAACAAACATGTATTGTGCCAAATCTCAGCGTACATTTGGGGTATACAGCCTTCATAAAAAGGATCAAGAAGATTTCAGAAAGCTTGCTTCAGCAATTTACCTGCAAGTGAGTATCATTAGTCAGGCCCTTATATTTGTGACTCGAGCTCGGAGCTGGTCATTCGTCGAGCGTCCTGGCCTTTTACTTGTAGGAGCTTTCATTGCTGCTCAGCTGGTAAGTGTGCATAAATTGGCCTACTATAATTTGTAGGTTTGGTCAAGTTACTTGATCGAAAGCATTCAGAACACTGCTTATTTTGTCCTCTACCCAGATTGCTACCTTGATTGCTGTCTATGCTAGCTGGAGCTTCGCCGCAATTGATGGTATCGGATGGGGTTGGGCCGGAGTTATTTGGCTTTACAACCTTGTCAGCTATGTCCCGTTAGACTTTATAAAGTTCATCATTCGGTATGCGCTCAGCGGAAAGGCTTGGGATCTTGTCATTGAACAAAGGGTATAAACTAACAGGCACCATTTCAGCAGTTCAATCCCCATTTTCATCGATGACGACGAATCTTGTTGCTGATTGTTTAATGATGTTTCTTGCAGATTGCCTTCACCAGGAAAAAAGATTTTGGAAAGGAAGAACGTGAGCTCAAATGGGCACATGCACAAAGAACCCTCCATGGGTTGCATCCACCTGATACCAAGATGTTCACTGAGCGTGGTAGTTTCACAGAACTTAACCAGATGGCTGAAGAGGCAAAAAGACGAGCTGAGATCGCATGGTACAAAACTAGATATGAATGAAACACACGCGCGCGCGCACACACACATATACATATATTCTTATTGCCAAATATAATTGAAATCGCATTGATTCTTGCAGGCTCAGAGAAGTGAGTACACTTAAAGGGCATGTTGAATCAGTTGTTAGAATGAAAGGTCTTGACATTGACACAATTCAGCAATCGTACACCGTTTGAGAAAGATCCTTTTTGCTTCCTCTGTGGTATATACATACATCTACAGACGAGAGTAAACTGCTTGCTCTACGTAACATTCCAGTAGTATAAACCATAAGTCAACTGCAATGTATACATAATATTCAAACGTAGTACTCAGTTATATAATTCGTTGGTGCTTGGTGTCACTACTTTATCTGGTTTTTTCCCCCTCATTCTCCTCAGTTTTTGGCAATCTTTTAGTTGTTGACATGCTTTGCTTCAAATTCAGGAGACATGGCTGAAAAAATAGGGAAAGAGATTAAAGCTCTTCCCCAGTAGGACGATCAATTGTCAATGGTATAATAATATAAGGTTTAAAATTCCTATGAGATACACCAATAGTGCAAGAGATTCATCCGAGAAAACATGAGAAAATGGGCTCCGATAGTTTTGGACTAGAGATTCATACGAGAAAACAGGCCTTTGCTCCACTAAAATGAGTTGCATTTATGTTTTTTATTACTTCTCTTCATAAGAGCAAGCAAGGAGCAGGTAGAACATGTTCTTCTTCCTTGAAACTGTGACCTTTGGCAGTTTATCGTGTCACACATGGTTTTTACCTCTAAAGGTAACCTCTCTTTTATACTTTAGGTTCTTTAGGAGGGCAGTGATCTCCAAGGAACGATAGAAGAATTGAATATAAGAACTTTCACTTCCAGGTGCTGAGATGGGGTTGTCTAACAATGGGCTACCCTCTGATTTTCTTTTCAGCCGTAAATTTGGATAACCAATGAAATTCTACTGTTCTGTCCAAAAATCCTCTCAACTGATGCATCTGTTTTGACTTCCTCTGAATCTCTTCGGTGGAAAGAGCGTGGTGAATTACAGCTTATGTTCATCACTTCAGTGATGATGGAAAATTCTGGGTTTGAGATCTCAATTGGAATTAAGTTCGGTTTCAGATTCTTACAATGATAGCATAATATATCCAATTCTAAGATCCTATATTTTCCAGAATCTTATGGATAACAATGAATACATGCTCAACAAGAACAGCGTCATTAATATCACCCTCAAGCATTCCGGTCGAGAAGCTTAGTTGATCCTATTTAACATACATAGGATTCATAAACGAAAAAATGAAGACTAAAGAGCTCTGTTAATGGAAGTACACGAGTAATATTTGCAGACCTACCATTCAATATGTCAAGTGGAGGAAAATATCAAATATTTCACACTTGCGTTGCCATCAACATCATCCCTCTTCTTCATATTACTGGTGTACAATACAGCAGGAAAGAGAGGAAAGTTAGCCACTTCTCTTCTCTCGAGCTAACTTAATGATGACGTACAGAAGAATCAAGTACAAGTAGTGGAAGCTTCCTTGTGCTTTGCAACCTTCTTCTCAAGCTCATCTTTTTTGGCTCCAATCACCCCCCTATCCACTTCCTTTACTCTCTTCACCAACACAAATGTCGGCATTGCTTCAACTCCAAACTCTTGTGAGACTTCCCGTAGATCACATGGCATGCCACGAAAACTGAATCACGAACCATCACAGATGGAACCAATTTGTTGATCAGAGCAACAAATTTAGCCTCTGATTGGTGAGACTTATACTATTAGACCTTTTGTTAGTTTAGTTTTTTTTTTCTTTTTTCTGTAGAGCTTTTTTGAAAATAACTTTTCTAAGAAGCTAGTTAATTATTTGACTATCATTTAAAAAAGAGATTCTTTGAATGAGCTTCGTACAATAAACAATTTGATAACATAAAAATAAAAACTTCATACAATAGACTGTTGGATAACAGAAAAATAAAAGGCGTTTTAAATTTTAACTATATGTTATTTTGTAATAAAAATTATTTATACATATAAATATTATTTAAAGTATATTAAACAATATGTAAAGTACAATATATTAATTATTATATAATTTTAAACTATATCAAACATAAATGAAAATATATTTAATCAAAATTTTTATATAGATTATAACATAAGTAAATTAATATCAAAAATAAATATTAAAACATATAAAAAAGTCAAAGTATATAAATCTCAAAATAAATATCCAAGTTGACTAAATAGTTAAGTACGTAATAAACGGAAAGATAAGGAATTATATGTAAAATATAAGGGTAAAAAGGACTAAAAAAAGCTTATTAATTGATCTGAAAAATCTATTTGAAAAAACTTTTTTTTGAAAAACTCCAAATTTAAAATTCTTAAAAATTTGTATTTTAGCTGCCAAAAAAGCAATATCTATTAAAGAAGTACTTTTATATTTTACAGTCAAACACCCATTTTTCTTTTAAAAAAACTTTTGTGATAAAGAAAAGTACTTATTGACTTCCTAAAAGCTCATCTAAACATGCATCTAGCCTAATGGGTACATGAATGATGACTAACTTATACCTAATTGTTCACTTTTAGTTAGGTTCTTATGTAACCCATCTTTGAACTCCTTTTTGGGATGAAAATCAAGTCTTGACTCGATATGTAGGGCTATCGCAGGCACGTTTCCTCCTAAGCCTAACCTTGGAGTAGACAAGTTGAGCTGGGGTGCCTCCGACACAAGCCACTTCAACGTTGCTTCAACTTATTCCCTGATTATGAACCACGACGACGAATTCCCCAATGGATTATGGAGAGCCATTTGGAGGTGGCAAGGCCCGCAACGAGTTCGATGCTTCCTCTGGCTCCTAGCTCATAATCGACTCCTCACTAACCAACAACGTGTTCGTAAGCATTTATCAACGGATGGAGTGTGTTATCACTGCAGTTCAGAGGAATCTGCCCTTCATGTAATGCGCGACTGCAGTAAAGCTCGTCAGGTGTGGCATCTGCTTACCCTGCAACTTGGGACCACTGACTTCTTCTCTCCACCATACCGGGAGTGGATACTAGCAAATCTACAGTAGCACCACAAAGTTCTTGGGCATGCTCGGTCTACCCTATTCAAAATCACCTGTCGGTTCCTTTAGTCGTGGCGAAACATGACCCTTTTTGATGATCAGTTTATTTGGCCATTCTCACCTGATTCACTTATTTTGTCATTTGCAGATCAAGTCCATCTAGCCAATGTATGGAATAGTCGCACTGCAATCGGTCATCGCCCTCACGAAGAACCACTCATTGGATGGAGGCCACCTCCCACAAGGTGGATCAAACTCAACATAGACGGCGCATGCAACCATTCCCAGTCGTTGGCCACAGTTGGTGGACTCGTCCGTGACAGTACAGGACAGTGAATTGGCGGTTTCACACAAAATCTAGACTGGTGTTCAACGGTAGATGCAAAACTCTGGGAAGTTTTTACCGGACTTACCTTCACGTAGGATATGGGGTACCGCAAAGTTGAACTTGCGGTGGATTCCATCGCGGTGATCAACATGATTTCCTCCTTGGACGACTGGTCTATCTCTCTCAACCCTATCGTTAGGGGGATTCACGAACTGCTGACTCATAACTGGACTGTTACTCATCGTCACTTCTATCGAGAGAGTAACAGGTGTGCTGATTGGCTAGCCCACTACGCCGAACAGTTTGACATTGGAGTTATATATTTTGTTGATACACCCTCTGGGTGCCATCTTATCCTTCTAGAGGATATGTCGATAATTTGTTTCCCTCGGCTCGGATTGTAATTTTGGCTTGTATTTTCCTTTATTAAAAAAAATCAAGTCTTGACCAACATCCAAGTTGAACTGAAATCACATTTAGTCTCTGGAAGAGGTTTGAGTCAAATAATCAATAACCCAGTAGAAAATTCCAAACAAATAACCAAACTAAGCAAAAATTAGTATATGGGTGGTTCATCGATATCATTATCGTCATCACATCTAGTCCGAAGTCCAGCAATGAAATGAGGTTTGATAATAAGCAACCTTATCCTTACATAGTAGAGAGACTATTTTCAAAAGATTCACATGCAGATGTGATAACAAAAGAGTGATGCTGGTTAAAGAATAAAAAAGTAAAACTGGCATGGCACACTAAATAATTATATATATATATATAATTACAATAAATATATAAATAAATAATAAATAAAAATAAAATATAACTCGACTTTTAAAACTAAAATATAACGAACTATATCATCTTTTTATCTGTAGAAAAGCACCAATATCCAGATGATAAGAGAGCAATAAAGCATCAAAGAACTGTAGAAAAGCATCAATAATCAAATGATAAGAAAGCGATAAAGCATCAAAGAACTCAACTTTAACTCAACATGTAGAAACACAAAACGTTTGAAACCATAAGATCATTAAGCATAAAAATTTAATCTTGACATAAACCCAACAATTGCTCTAGTGACCCGACTCGAGTGGTTCATCAACATCGATTTTGACAAATTGGACCTGACTCGAGTGAGTTGCCAAACGATGTCGTTTTGAACAGGTGGTTGAATTGCTCGTACCTTCTATATTAGGTCTTAAGCCAATTTATCAAGTCCAAATTCACCAAAATCCTATTAAATCAAACTTAATATGTTGATTTCATATTAAATTGGGCTTAGCTCCTACCAATTGTCATACTTAACTGTAATCATAATAGATAATTAAATTTTTTATATTTATAATATCTATTTACATTTAAATTAAATCCAAATACATATATTTTTGTTTAGA
This sequence comes from Erythroxylum incrassatum, assembly GCA_026546855.1. Taxonomy (NCBI): domain Eukaryota; kingdom Viridiplantae; phylum Streptophyta; class Magnoliopsida; order Malpighiales; family Erythroxylaceae; genus Erythroxylum; species Erythroxylum incrassatum. Next base: position 24,653,739 of record JANVCL010000001.1, read on the forward strand.
TTTAGTTTTTTATTTAACTTTCTTGAGAGTAATATATATGTGTGCGCATATGTGCGCTCGTACGCGATATGATATGCATGATAGTTTTAGTTAAATTTAAATCCCTATTTAAAATCAAATTACATATGTTAGGTTAGTCCAATTGGGGCTAAGATTTTTTATTATTTTTTATAAGTCACTTTAAGAATCATATCAATATTTAATTAAATTTAGCTTTTATTATGTAACTTTTATTTTATAAAGAAATATATTAAAATTCTTGAGAGTATATAACTTTTGCAAAGAATTAGATTCTTAGGAGTTCATTAAAAGAGCATATAATCTTTTCATTGGGCACACATTTCATAGAAGTCTAAATCAAGCATTTTATAATAAAGAAATCAAATGCTTAATAGAATGAATTCTTAGGAGTATATAATAATTTTTTAAACATTTTTTTATGTATCGTTTGATTCTACTTCTGTTTTTTTATTGTAACTTTCAATTTTCAGTTTGATTATTAATTAGGGATGACCTGCCCCGGCTTGCCCTGGCCCGAGTTAACCAAGCTTTGGACCCAGTTTTCCAGAAAAATCGAGCTTTGGTACGCCTCATGCTTGGGCTTATATGCAAAACAACGTTATTTTGACATTGTAAATTGAAAAAATTGGGCAGGCTGAGTAGGGCTTAGGCTCTAGTCTATTGCTTAGGGTCTAATCGGGCATCAGTTAGGACCTGGTTCTCAACTAGCCAAAGTCGGGCCCAATCCTACCTATTGCCACCTCTATTGTTAATGTTAATTTTGTTATATTTATATCACTAATAATAATTATATATTAAATAAAACTTTAAAATAAATTATTTTTAATCAAATAAATTTATTTTAATCTATTCTAAAATATTTATTAACAAATTATTGATAAAATTATTTTATTTTATTAAAATAAATAATTTAAAAATCAACCTTTTATTTTAAATATATTTTAATAATTAAATTGAATATTATTTGAATTTATATTTTTTGAAAATATTTTAAATTTAATGATATTTATTAATAATTATCTAATTTAATTTGTTTATTTTAATTAAAAATTAGGTAAAATTAAATCATTCATAATCCTCATTCATAATTAATTTTAATTCATTAAATACATAATATTAAATTGCATTATTTACAATTCTTATTAAAAATTAATATATTAAATAATTAAATAATATATATTTAGCTGATTATAGTTTTTATAATTTTTAAAAATTGAAAAAAAACCAAAAACTCAAACAATCGTTTTTTTTTCTAAATTTAAAAAGATAGAAAATCAAAAATTAAAAAAAGAAATAAACAAGGTCTTAATTATTTGGCATTTCGGTTACGTTGTGATCTGTTTATCGCTATTTCAAGAATTATTTTATTGTTAAAGGAAATTTTAAAAAAAGTAGTTATGGCCCGAATACTTTTATTGTTAAAGGACTTGTGAAAGAAAAAGTTACAGGCCGAATCCGCACAAAAGCATCCGATCCGAGCTAACTTGATTTGAAGTTAATAAATTAAGTTTAATTTAATTAAAATTTGAGATTGATTTATAATTAATTAAAAACTACGTGGAATAAAAGATCAAGTATTTCACACTTGTATTATCATCAGCAACATCATCGCTCAAGTTACTTGTGTATAATACAACAGGGAAAGAAGGGAAGTTAATGATGAAGTACAGAAGAATCAAGTACAAGTAGCGGAAGCTTCCCTGTGCTTTGCAACCGTCTTCTCAAGCTCATCTTTGTCGGCTCCAACCACCCTGTCCACTTCCTTTCCTCTTTTCACCAACACAAATGTCGGCATTGCTTCAATTCCAAACTCCTGTGAGACTTCCTGTGGATCACAAGGCATGCGTGTGCACACAAAACTTAATCACGAACCATCACAAATGGACCCAATTTGTTGATCGGAGCGACAAACTTAGCCTAATGGGTATGTCAAGGATGAATAACTTATACCTAATTGTTTATTTTTAGATATGTTCTTAAGTAACCCATCTTTGAACTCCCATTTGATGATAAACATCGAGTCTTGACCAAAATTAAAATTGAACTGAAATCACATTCAGTTTCTGGAACAGATTCGAGTCAAATAATGAAGAACCCAATTGAAATTAACCAAATTAAGCAAAAATTTGCATACGGGTAGTTCATCGACGTCGATTTTGACGAACTGGACGTCGGGGAACTTGGCGACCATGGCGCGTACGGCCGGTTCCATGAACTTACAGGGCCCACACCAAGAAGCAGCAAAGTCAATCACCATCTTCCCTCCAAAATTCACATTTCTCAACTTCAGATCTCTAAGATGATAACAGCAAGGAACAGAAATTATCAAGATAAAAGAGTGTGTACCAACTGAACCGAATCTTTGACGGAGAGGAAGTGGCGCTGCCAGCTGTCGACGGAATGGAAAACCTTAACACCGGAGTCGTCTTCCGACGAACGTCCGGCGGTTTTGGAAAGCAACGACCCCATTTGAACAGTTTCCACCAGTTTTCCAACTAACGACCTTTGCCTTGTTTCAGTTTGAGCTTCTACTTATATATATACACGAAAAAAGTTTGGTAAATTATATTTGTACATAATATATAAAAATAATTTTATTAATAAATGCCATTTAAGAATAACAATAGTCAGCTCGACTCGGCTCAACCTAACCTTGAGACATGCGGCTCGAGATCAGCCTGACAATTCGAGTGAGTTGCTAAACGACGTCGTTTTGATTAGACACTCAAATTGTTCATGCCTTTTGTACCCCGTCTTAAGCAATATCTTAGTCCAAATTCCTATTGACTCGTACATATTAAGTTGGACTAAGCTCCTACCCAATTTTTATACTTAATTATAATCATAATAATTATATAATTAAAATATTATATTTATAATATCTATTTTGCGTTTAAATTGATAGGCAATAAATATATTTTTATCTAAATTTAATTTTCTATCGAACTTTTTTTAGAGTAATATATACATAAGACATGAATAATAATTTTAGTCAAATTTAAATCAATAAGTTAGTAAGAATTATGATCATTTTTTATAAATCAATTTAAGAATTATATTAAATTTTAATTAATTGTAATTTTAATTTAATTTAAGTTTTATTATGTGACTCTTATTTTATAAATAAATATATTAAAATTCTTGAGAGTATATAACTTTTGCAAAGAATTTGATTCTTAGGAATTGATTAAAAGAGCATATAATCCCTTCTTGGGCACACATTAGATAGATTCTTTGTGGATTATACTTTATGAGTGCTCGAATAAGTCTTAATAAGCATTTGTCAAATGCTTAATAGAATAAATTCTTGGGAGCATATAATAATTCTTCAAACACTTTTCTTTTCGATTAAGTTTTCATTTGTTTATCTCTATTTCAAGAATGATTTTTATTGTCAATAGAAACTTGTAAAAATCGAAACTAATATATTAAATTTAATTTAATTGAATTTTAAATAAGACAAATGACTCAATTAATTCATAATTTAATAACGGTTTAATTATTAAAAAAAGCTCAAAATTTTGTAAAATTTTTAATGGTAGCTTGAACTTTAAAAAGTAGCAATAAAATGTTCAAATTTTTAATTTTTTTAATTCTAATCTAAACTTAAAAGTGGCAATAAAATACTCAAATTTTTATTTTTTTTCAATTCTAGCATAACATTATATGTTTTTCTTTCGATGCCTTCAGTTCTTTTTTGTTTGTTTTTCTGACGTCCTATGTTACTCTCGCATTATAGTGTACTGTATCAAGAAGTTCTTCATTTTTAATTCGTTTTCCTGATATCCTTAGTGTGAGAATAGTGGAGCTGCGTAATTTGAAAATCAAAGAGTGAAGACGTAGAAAGAACAAATTGAAAACGAAGGCAAAAACTAAAATTAAAAAAGTCGTTGGGGCTGTCTAATATGATTTAGGTTATTTTTAAACAACGACGTTGTTTTAATTATGTGATTAAATGACATCGTTTCATTAATCTTTATTTGTTGTATTAATGTTGGTTGACATGTATTAATGGTTAAGATTTTTTAAAGACGTGATAAGTCACATTAACAAGCTTAACAGAATTACTAATGTTATGTTAGAATTGAAAAAATTAAAATTTTGAGTATTTTATTGCTACTTTTTAAAGTTTGTGTTATAATTGAACATTTGATTAAAGTTTAAGCTTTTTTTGGTAATTAGTCCTTTACTAAAATATATTATTTAAATCAATGATTTAAAAATTTAATCGATTCAATTATAAAAATTTAAATTGTCCAAATTTAATTTTTATCTTTTTGGTTCGATTTATTTTAATAATTTTTGTTAGTAAAAATTAATCAATTTATTAATTAATCAGTTAAATTTTTAAAATTAATAAGTTCTTATAAATCAAAATAAATCAATTAATGTTCACTTAACAATCTCTTTTTTCAATTAAACTTCAAATTCTTCGATAGATAAGGATAGTCTATTTCAAAAATATTTTAATTTCTTTAATTTTATTTAATATTTACCTAGTTTTATGACTATCTACGAGACTTCTAAAGGAGGGTCATCAGCATATGCAATATTCCCTTTGTAACTTTTACAAAAGAAGACTATTTTTGTAATTCGAACATGTGATCTTACGGTGACAAAGAAATAACTTTTATCAGTTATTCCAAGAATCTCTCACTAATCATTGTTTTTATGGTGGAAAAAAGTACTTTTGAAGTTTCCATAAGCTGAACCAAACGGGGGCTAAATTTAAAATTGGATTTACTTTGTCTAATTTATTTCCATCTCTATTTAAATAATTATTTTATTAATATTATCTAAATTAATTTTGATTATTATAAATTAATTGGTATACACAAGATTAATTTGGACAATATTTATTATAAAAAAACAAAGTTAGGCATAACAAAAAAAGCTTAGGATCAGCTCAACATGATTCAAACCAATTTAAAATTAATCTAATTTAAACAAACATGAACGTAAATTTAAACATCTCATGTCATTTTCAGCACCACCTTATGTTGTTGTCGTTGTAACGGCCGGCCACCACGACCACCACTTGCACGGCCACCATCGTCACATCATAACTCCGCTCCCACTTTCACTCTATTACTGTCATAACAATACCACCACCACTCATTTCTACTACTACCATCGCCATTCTCGGCGTACTGGCATACGTGCCACACCACAAACCTAACCTCCATTTGTATTAAGATCACCTGTTCTCGTTGTTCTGTACCTCTCATATTCTATAACCATTCATCTATTCAGGTACAAGACAACTTATTGCCACCACAGCTTTATATATCTCCCTCGTCACACCCCACCCCTAAAGTCTCGTCGCCGCCACCATCCCCACCATCGTAACATCGCCATCAATATTCTATATGATTGACTAACAAAAGAAATTTATGGTTAATTTTCAACTTGTAATAGAAAAGAGATCTTTGGAAAGCTACATTGAAAATGAATGTATAAAATCTTTTATTATTTAATCGATGTGACAATACATTAAATTATTTTAATACACGTAAAGGGATTTTTCTTTAATTAAAAAATTAAATATGAGTTTTAAAATGTTGATTTGAATACATTTTACTCTGATCTAATGCATTGAGGCCCGATACTTAATTAGGGATGCCAATGAGTCAGGTCGGAGTTAATACATAGAACCCCAATATCATTATTTATACCACCACGATACATTTTAACATTTTCAAAATAGTATCGATAACATAATAAATTTTAAATAAGTAATGCTTTTAATAATTTTTAATGTATAAGTCATAAAATTAACTTATATTATATCTCAACTAGACAATTTGAGTATATAGAAGTTAAAAATGATTTTTTTAAACATTAGGTAATATCATCATTATCTTTGTTACCATTTTCAGGATATAGTAAATACTATTTTAGAAATTTTAGGATATAATAAATACTATTTTTGTTAAGTGACCGTTTCATCACAATAGTTTAAGCTATTGTGTGAAGTCAATTTAGTTGGTTTTATATATTTACTAACACGTCCCCTCAAGTGAAAACCCTTTGGGCTTGAAACTTGCATAGGCTCATTCCACTTTGTCCTGAATAGTAGGTGGGTGGTAGGATTTGAACTCACGACTACTTGGTCATAAAGACTCTGATACCATATTAAATAACCGTTTCATCACAATAACTTAAGCTGTTGTGTGAGGTCAACTTAATTGGTTTTATATATTTACTAACAATTTTAATAACGTTAAGGTACAAAGTGATAGATAAAAACTTATTAAACATTCTATTGAGGTGTAAATCACAGGTTTAATCTGTACCCAAAAATAAAAATAAAAAATCACAGGTTTAATCATTAGCTAGTGGTTTTCATGACTTTAATTGAGAAAGCAATCAAGTCAAGTAATAATACAAGATGTGAATTATTATGGCACGAGGTCTATTGTCTAATCTTGCAATTTTAAATTAACTAAAATCATGAATACAAACAAAGAGAATCAAACACAATATATGGTATATAATTGAACCATATGATACATATATACATCTTCCAAAGTTTATATTATCTAGTACAAGAGTTAGTGCATTAAGTCTCACTTGGTTGCTATCGTTGTGACGTGGAAGTAAATAACTCATAACATTCACTGTATTAACTCAATGATTCATAACATTCTTGTAATCTAATCTTAGATTGTTTCTTTCGTTGTTTCCTTTTAATTTTCTGATGGAGTGTAAAAAACATGTGAAACAAAGCTTGCTATGTTTTAGTAATTAGTTAAATATCTAAATGTTAATTTTAAGGAATCAATCAGATTATTGATAGATTTATTATCAAATAAAAATTAATTTAAAACTATAGTTATGCTATTTATATTATTGATAATTAATAAAATTTATCAATTATTGATTACTTATTTTTTCTTCATTGTAGCTCATAAAATAGTATATAAATATAATAGTAAAACAACAATACCCAGTATAAATTTTGCTGATACAAATTTTGGAAAAGTCTAGTAATACGCGACTTTATCCTTAACTAGTAAAGAGACCTCTTACAAACGTTGATATATAATAGTTCGGTTAGAAAATTCATTTGTCACGCCTTCTATTCTAATTTTTTAGAAATGAAAGAGTATTTAACTAAGTAATTATTTCCTAATTGAAATTAGCAGTGTTCATTTTGTCTAATCATTTCCTTCCTTATGTGAGTCATTTAAAAACAGTATCTCTACTAGTTAGAGGTAAAATTACGTGCTATTAAATATGTCTTTAAATTTTGTGTATCATTAAAATTTATATTGAGTGTTGTTGTTGTTGTTATTTGTCTAGTCATTGTCAAATTTTTCTAAATAATGTTCCTAAATAATATGTCAGATGATTTGTGTTATAACTAAATAATATTAATGATTAAAAAATTTAATCGGACTCGATCAGTTTAACCATAAAAATTTTAAATTGATTGGCTTTTTTGTTTGATTTTTAATTTTTCGATTCAATTTATTTTAATAACTTTTATTGTTAAAAACAAACCAATTTATTAATTAATCAGTCATTTTGTTAATTAATTAATTAATTTCAATTCAATAGTCTCTTTTTTAATTAAACTTTAGATTCTTCGATATGTAAAGAAAACTTTCAATCTCTTATTTTACAAATTTAATTTTCAATCCAATTTTTAAACATTGAATAATATTATAAATGTTTAAGTGATAATTTTTAAAATATAATAATTGAAATAAAAATAGCTCGAACTATGGAGATGTTGGTGTATTTATTTAAGATTGAGTTTATTTAGAATTTAACCTTTTCCCTTTTCAATTGTTATATTTTGAAATTTTTGATTTATTTTTTCTTAATAAAAAGCTTTCGACCTACAATTTGGCTTTTCAGAACAGATGTATGGGGAAAGATCCTATGAGGTCGTCTAAAATCGTTGGATTGTCATATTCTGAGGGTCTCTAAGCAAAACTCAACTAGCGACAAGAAGAGCCGGACTTTACAACTTATCAAATACTAGCAGATCTAAACACCAGCAAGTATATCCTTTGGTTATATTTTATTTTTATTTATTGTAATTTTATTTACATAATTATTTAATGTGCTAATTTTACTTATTTACTCTTTAATCTGCATCACTTTTTTATTGTTATATTTCTATGTGAGTTTACAAAAAACAGTCTCTCTAGATAAGACTGCATATTATCAGACCTTTTCAGATCCCGCTTTATTGCAAAATTTTAGACTAGATGTAACGATGATAAATTCTTTGGTCATATTTTATTAGTTTTTTATTAATTCATAAATGAAAATTTGACGTCATATTAGAATTTAAAAACACGTTGACCAAGTTCAGTAAAGATAATCCTTTACCACAAATATAAGTATGTAACTAAAACATGTTGACCAGGTTCACACGAGAACCTTACAATTATTATAAGCATTTAGTAACTTATTTTATCAGCATCTCTTCAAACAGTTTGCTTCTCAACAGGAGTTACTTCCATGGCCAGCTCCGAGGTGCTCGGTCCAGTCCCTTTATATCGAAACCAACTAGCACATATTACGAAGTAAACAAGATTTGCAACTCCAGAAGCAGCAATCAAGTAGAAGAAGTTGTCCAACTTGCCTTTGTTAAGATCTTCTGCCAACCAATCACCACCTCTTGATCCATCTGTGGCATGATGAACAACATATATCATAAGGCTGCAAAGGAAGCTAGCTATTGCTATGCCAAGGAAGAAGACTGCGTTCGCCATGCTCTTCATGTTCTCGGGGAATTGCTTGTAGTAAAACTCGATCTGACCAACGGAGTTGAAAGCTTCAGTCATTCCTGCGAGCAATTGTTGTGGAATGAGCCACATCCAGGACATGGATGATATTGCACCTCCTTTGGATGAGAACCCAATTGTAGGCCTTGTAATAGCCAAATGCTTTCTATGTTCTTCAACCAAACCAGCACAAACCATCGTCAGGATTGACATAACAATGCCAATTCCCATTCTCTGAAGTGGTGTGATTCCACCTTCTTTACCTGTCATGTTTCTCAGAGTAGGAACCAGAACTCTGTCGTAGATTGGAATGAAAATGGTTAGGCTTAGCATAGCAAAGATTATGAATGATGCAGCAGGAATTTCAAAGCCACCATTTCCAAGTCTCCTGTCTAGTTGAAGTGCTTCCAGGACAGTGTAGTTTTGTAGTTGAAATATACAAACGAAGTAGAGAAAAGCCGATGCCCATATTGGCATCACTCTCATGACACATTTTGCTTCTTCCACTTGCTGTCTGCCGCAAAGTTTCCAGGGGTTGGAAGCTGAACCGTTGGAATTTACTTGGTCTTCACTTGTTCTGATTGCAGCCTTGTCAAGAATCCTGTTGAACATAGAACAGATTCTCCAATCAATTCCAAACATGTTAGAATTGACAAACAGAAGTATGTTTTTCAATACCTGAACTGATCTGTGTAGGGAAGCTTGGAGTTGATAGAATCTTTAGGGAAATAACTGAAAAGTTCAAGAGCAGGATTTTCTGGCAATTTTAACTTTCTCTTCTTGGTTGCAGCCACGAGTACTTGTGCCAGGCTAATGACAGGACTCCCCTCAGGTTTCACTTTGACATAAAGTTTTGAACCCATAAAGAAAACAGCACATGACATGAACATTAAACATGCAGGGATAGCCAAACCGATCGCCCAGCTAATGTTTGATTGAACATAGACAATGAAGCTCACAGACACCATCATAGCAAATGTGAAGGTGAAATAGTACCAATTAAAAAAGCTATTGATACCCCTTCTACCGGACTTGGTAGCCGGGTTAAATTGGTCGGCGCCAAAGGCTAGGTTACATGGTCGGATGCCTCCGGCTCCGACGATTATAAATCCAAATCCACTTATTAAAACAGCAGACTGCCATGTTGTAGGTCCATCACATGGTCCAGTTTCACTTGATGCACATTTTGGAGGGCGCAGTTTGGGGAATGTGGCAGTCATTGTTATTATTGCCATCCCCTACAAACACCACGAAAATGAAAATTGGCTTAATTTAGCATTCAAAGTCTTCAAAAAGCATTCCTGGTTCCTGCAGAATATAGCAGGTCTGCAACAGCTGACAAGTAACAATTAAGCAATATATCGAAGTTCTTAACTTCAGGAGATTTGACAGGTTTCGGGAAAATTTGTGGGTAAGTACCAAAAAAGAGCAGATGGATGCGAAGCCCAGTGTCTTATAACGTCCATAGTATGTATCAGAGAGAAAACCTCCGAGCAACGGTGCTGTGTTTGCTGCACCATTCAAGCCATTAACTATCATGGTCGCTGTGATGTTCTTCAGGTTGAAAACGGTAGTCAGGTACACCACCATGTTTGCTTGAGTTCCAATAGTCCCTATCTTCTCGAACGTCTCATTTCCTGAAACTCACAAGATCAGTTTCACTTCATCAACTAGCATGAATAGAAAGAGGAAAAAAAGAAAAGAAAAGAAAAGGCAGCATAAACGGTAGTTTGTACCTATAATGAATGGCAAGGCACTAGCTCCCCTATAATTCGGAGCTTTCTCATCAGCAGACTCTGTTCCTTTCTCCATTGTTAATGCTCAAAAGGGTTGTTGATCTTTTTGGTCAGGAATTAATCAGTTTTTTGTTTGTTTTTATGAGAGAAAGACAAGGAGAAGAAGTCCTTGAAACGTGAGATACAGCACCACATGCATAAAAAGACAGACTTTGACGTGTATTAATAATAGAGACAGACTCCAGCAGCAGTGGAACTCCTGTCTTGATTCTGATCACCACGAGATGAAGTGCATCTGTTGAATAATTTGTGAAATTGATCAAGTAGCTGGTCCATGGCTAGATGACATAGCAAAAAATGGCCTACCATGTAATGGGATAAAACCTGTTTTGATGAGAATCGCGTATGATTCAAGTTTAAAAGAGATTGATCAAATAGCTGGTCCATGGCTAGATAACATAGTACAAAGATGGTCCACTATTTTCAACCATGCATATGGTTATTAAGGAATGTATTACAGCTTGATTTGGCTCAACTCAAACTAAAATTAACTAGATAAGATCTATTTTAACAAAATTCAAGTTAGATTTAAATTTTAAAAGCATATTTTTTAAATTTTGGGAAAACATTATTATTTCATTGAACGAGTGAAATAAACAATATTTGTTAAGTTAATATAACATCATCATTTTGTTAATTGAGCTTTAGGCTAAAATTATGGTATAATTAATAATTAATAATTACTCACTATGTTATACTTAGGAATAATAGCGGGCTCAAGACTTGACCCGACATGTTTTTATTATATTTAAAGATGATAGTTAAACCGAAGCTTAATTTGGCCTGTCAGCATGTCAAATCCAATCAAATCAGATTTCGAATCAGAATATCGATCACAAACTCGATGTTATTTTAGCCTTAAGTTTAAAAATCAATCCTATTTAAAACCACATTATCTCAATGTCATTTTAACCAATCTTATCAAATTTTAGGTTGGACTTAAGTTATACTCTGAAAGGACCTAGACATTGGCTCAACTCGACCTATCCTAACCTATGGGGCATCTATAGTTGTACAAATGTCTTTATTTTGCTAGCGGCCATCGATTTCATTGAAGAAAATTGGAGGAAGAGTGTCAATTCAAGTTTCTGAATGAAAGGAGAACGTTATTGTGACTTGTGAGAGGAGAAAGGAATTGTCCTTTTCCTTCATATGTTTTTATGGCC
>JANVCL010000001.1:24670691-24686687 GCA_026546855.1 Erythroxylum incrassatum
AGGTTAAATAACTAAGAGGAAAGTACCACATATTAAATGCTTATGTTAAATACAAGATATAAGACTCAATAGAAAATGATTAAAAGACCTATAAGAAAAAGAAGAACATCTCTATATGAGATCATTTGCTCGTATCCTAGTACGTAAAATTTTTCTGTAGAGGGTCATGTTCTCTGTAAGTTCCAGCAGAGTCATATTATTTTTTATCACCTCCCCCTGATTCTTCTTATCATTTTTTCCTCCAATAGTCTTTAAGTACAATCTTCTCATATCTTCTCACTAAAGTATCAGGTTGTCTTCCTTTAACATGTTTAAATCATCTATGCCTTGCCTCTCTTAATTTTTCATTAATATCAGCCACCTTTAATTTGTCTCTTACTATTACATACTTGATCTTATCTCTTCTAGTAAGTTGCACATCTAATGAAGCATCAGTATTTCCGCCACTGCTAACTTATAATTATGCACTTATTTGATGAGCCAACACTTTGCCCTATAAAGCATGGTTAGCCTAATCATTAAACGATAGAATTTAACTTTGAACTTGAGTTATATCTTCCTGTCACCTAAAAACTCCTTATGCACTTCTCCATTTAAGCTACCCTGATCTGATTCGGTAAACTATGTCTCCATCAATCTCTATATTGCTTTAAATGATAGATCCTAAATGCTTAAAACATTCTTTATATGGTATAACTTTTGAACTAATCTTTACCTCCACATCAGAAGTCACCCTATAGCTTAAAAAGTTACACTTTAAGTACTTAGTTTCAGTCATTCCCAATTCAATGCTCTTCGACTCTAACATATCCCTCCAAAGTTCTAACTTGATATTGAGACCCTCCTGTGTTCATCTACTAAAACAAAGTCATCAACAAATAATATATACGAAGGAAAATCCCCTTAGATATTCTTAATGAGCTCATCCATTAATATTGCAAACAAAAAGAGGCTCAAATAGTAACCTTGATGTATAATCTTTACATTTTCATACATATCCCTAATAACCCATATATAAGGTTATAGGAACTCCCTTAGCTTCTAAACACCTCCATATGATTTCCCCATATACCTTGTCAAAGACCTTCTCTAGTCAATAAAAACCATATGCAGGTTATGTTATCTTTCCATGTAATATTCTATTAATCTTCTTAGGATATGTAAAGCTTTGTTCATAGAACTTCCAAGCATGAAACCAAACTGGTTCTTTGATATAAGAGCATCCTTTCTCACTCTCTTCTCAATCTCCTTCTCTCATAAAATCATGATATGATTAAGTAGTTTGATACCTCTGTAGTTATTACAGTTGTAGATGTCCTTTTTGTTCTTGTATAGGGGAATTAGCATACTAAGTCTCCACTTATTTGACATTCTGACGAACTTAAATATCACATTAAAAAGCTTGGCTTTTCAAACAAGACCCTCTTTGCATAGGCTCTTTCACACCTCTATGAAGATCAAAAGAAAGAAATAATAAAAAATTACTAAGTATTGAAGGATGAATTACCATTATAATGAACATGTGGGAAGTTGATAACTAAAAGGAGGTTTATATGACAGTGACGACACACTATATTGACAACAATTGAACTCTATGCAATAGACTACTGAGGTAAATTATATATGTTGTTATCATTTGTGATTTTTTAATTATGTTATGATTGATATTTGTTCATATTTGTAAATGGTATGTTCATTATATGTTTACACCACATAAAAGCAAAAGGTTGACAACTGTGTTAGTCGAGTGTTTAATAGATTAGAACATTAACACAAGTTGTGTACTATAACATTTGATAATTGTAGCACAAATGATACAATGATTGAAAAGATAAAGAATAAGTTATGAGTTAGGAGCTTGTTGTTTGTAAAAGGTTGTTCTATATGAAGGATAGGCCCAAGATGATAAAGGAAGCGATGTAGTCGATCTGAGATAGTGTAGTATATTGGATTGCAACACTTAAAAAAGTTAAAAGCTTAAAGAAACTGCACAATTACTATGCATTCCGCGGACAAAGAAATTGGCATTATATTGTCCTACCAGATGGAACCCAATCTTCAAGATGTTGGAATTAGCAACCCTATATACTGATGTGTTTACTAGGCTGAGACAAAGAGATTCTCAGTATACTTGCTTGCTTATAAAAGAACAATAAGAGTTGGCTAAAGTACTTTGTGCGAAGTTGGAAATATTTTATACAACTGAATTGTTTTCGGGAACAAAATATCCAACTTTGCATAGTTACTTTAGCAATATGTGGAAGATCAAGAAGATTTTTTCTGATTGGATATTTGATTCCAATGATCTGGTTTATGATAAAGCAGATGACGAAGAAGTAGAATTCTTACTGGTCTATAGTTGGACATATTATTTCATTCATTTCTTTGCTGGACCCAAGATACAAGATGGAGGGGTTGATTTTTATTATGACATGTTATATGGTGATTGGGCTCAAGAGCAAGTTGATGTCATTAAACAATTTTGTATGATTTGTTTAATAATTATCGACTAAGATTAGAAAAAAACTCAAGATCGCAATACTTTAACCTATTCAAGTTTAAGTTTAGCGTTTTCTAAGAACAATTTGAAACCCTTATTTACAAAATTCATGAAAGAAAAAAGGGCAAAAGATTCTTACAATATGATGGAGTAATATAAATATTTGACAACAAATTGTGCGATTGAAGTTAAAGGGTGTGGAGTTCGATGTATTGTTATGATAAAAGAACCATGAAAATGATTTTTCGATTATGCAAGTAATTGTATGAGACATTTTAGCAATTCTAGCTTTTATGTTGTTACGGAGTCTGTTTTTAATATTGTCAGTCAAGTACTCACGTTATTAGTCCTTATCGTACTCGACTTTATCCTAATACTATGGAAGTCTATATGTGTGCCCAAATTTGGTTAGATGTTAAGATAGTAAACTCTATTCTTTATGATATATCAATTTTGTTTATTTCTTATGATATTATCTTATCTTATTGTCTTTTTAGTTTCTACATCAATACAAGTATTAATATGGATGAGACCAGTTACTAAAAAAATATTTGATGATGAAGGTAATATTAGCTATTTAATAGTAATTTAATGCAAATTTTTACATTATTAGGTATAGTTCACATAATAATGTTTCTACGTGCAACGAAGTAGTGCAAACTATAGACAATCTTTGTTATACCGATTACCTATCTACTTTCCTCTATTGCAAGTTTGTTATATTTAATCTTTATTTATAGAGTTACTTATTTTTTGTGATTGCTTTAGTTTTTTATAATTGAAGATATAAATATTTACTTATGTATTGTTTTGCGGGTTCTATATTGTTGTCTCTGCCTGTGTGCTCTACTCAATTTTAATATCTACTCTTCAATCTCCACTCGCCAACATTAATTGATAATTTTATTTTGACAATTTTTAAATTGTCTCATTAAAAAATTTGGATAATATTATCATGATAATACTCATTTGTTCTAATAAAAACGCAAGCCCAATCAAGATTCAGGCCTCGTTTCTAGTTCCCTGAGGTCACATCAAGCCTCAAAACATCTAAAACACAACACTACCGACCGTAATTCTTTCTCCCTGAGGTCGGTTGGGTTTCGCAGTACGGCTGCCTTTCAGTCAAATCAAGAAAAAGAATATTATTTATGCTTATTTAATACTTATCCTCATCTTATAAAATTTTCATTCTTCCCGCACCATTCTTCATTACCACACATGGCTCCCCCTGTCTTCCTGATGAGCTTTTACAAGATCACATCGTTAAACTACTTACGAATGGTGAAACTACTACCCCTCATGGTCGTTTAACTAGTAAATATTAAGGTGAACTCGAAAGTTCCTATTGCTGAAAGATGAAACTAGGTATTATATCACAATGATTGTTTTGACATCTTAAATCTAATTTGCAGAATCACAAGTGAGATGGTTGTTTGACCTCGAATCAATGTAGATCAAAGATTATGGTAAAATAATCTAACATTATTAGACTTATAAGATAAAAGTTTTTATAAAAAAAGACCCCTACCTTTAATTAATGAAAAATTACACTAGAATTTATTCTTTAAAACAATCCAAGTAAAATGAAGAGTTAACTAGAGCTAACTAGTGTCAAACATGAGTGGTAAAACAATTGGAATCATATCACTTAGTTCCCAAAAAGCCTGTGCCACTCTGTTTCTGATTAAGATCCATCTATAAGATAAGTGAGACAGAAAAATTGGATGAACAGATCTTAGTGAGAACAGAGTAACACAAGCTTGCTCCTGCTTTTTTGGAGTAGGTGATCTGAGCCCAAAATAATTAAGAGTTTCTAAAATCCTTCGAATACTAAAATGAATGAGGTTAACCCGACTTCAAATGAGTAACCTCAACAAAGGCTTATGAATCCTTATATTTAATAATGAGGTAAGTATCTAAGATAAATTCTAAATCAATACATAAAACTTAAAGTAATTTCATTTTTTGAAATTTAAACTCTTTTGACAACTTAGTAATGACAACTTATAATAAAAATATAATACACCCAATGACCCGATTGCAATTCTTGAATGGTTCTAGAGTCATATACATATCATAGTAGTCAATTATACTCACTAACCATCACTTCTTTTCTTGACGATCATTCTATAATGATTCAGGAGTCAAATTTCAATCAATCGCAAAGAAAATAGTAACTAATCCATGTAGCCTTCATATGAGACGAAGCAAAGATTCCTTTTTACATGAGATGCCATTGGAGCCCAATATAGCATTAGGCTACAACAAGACATCATTCAAATCTCCGTTCTTGTTCAATAAATCATTAGGCTATTGGTTCAAAAAACTATAACAAGTTAGAAATGAAATCTAAACACAATCCTAATTACTTTCACGACAGCCTGCAAGTAGTTCTAGTTTCTACAACAATAGATAACCACGAGTTCACCATAGAATCCATATATTCCTAAAAAAGAATACAAGTTTAATTAGTCATGTAAAAGCAGGAGAAGCAACTGAAAAATTAAAATAAAAAAAAACAAGTTACTTCCTAATGCCAATCAGTAAATGAAGGTCCAAAAGCAAGACTATATCACCAAACCAACCCTCCAAAACACAGATCAGATAAATTTCTCAATTTGTTAAAATAAAAAAGACAGAAGATCAATGACTGCCCTCAGAGGTAGTGACAATAGGAAGCATATCATCACTTGTGTATCTGATAATACGTGCATCTTGATTGCATCATTGGCAAATCATTGATCACAAAGGAAAAACAGACCAGAAATGTCACAAAAGCATGATTTCTTTTCATAGCAGTTGCACATTTACAAAAGAAAAAACATTCCAACTAATCAACAAAGAACCCGAACAACAAAGTACATTCAAACCCAAAAATGCAAGACATTTAAGAAAAAATAAAAAGTGAAATTTTCAGAGAAATGCATCAGAGAGATTCCCATTTTAGATTAAGTCATCATCCTCCAAAAAGAAGTAGCTGATGTCCCTGTCTATTTTATCATCACTTGCATTACATTGCAGCGGAAAACTTTTTTCTACTCGGAAATAGTACTTATACAGCTCTGTTTGGTTTCCAGGAAATATACAACATACCAAACAGATCCAAGATCTAACGAATATCCCAAGTAATCCCAAGAGTAAACACAGCATCAAACAAGTAGAATCAAAACTTACGTGCCTCAGAACAAATACTTTTTCATAGAAAACTGAATCTCATAGTATATTTAAGACCATCACAGGCACTTCCTCAACTTAATTCTTCAAAAACGCATGCCCCAAACATCAATTAGAAGAGAAGCAACATAAACGGGGAAGATAAAGCGTACAAAGGAAGAGAAAACACAACTAAGAAGATAAGCGCTACATAGAGTCCAGAAGCGGCTCTCAGGGTTTATATACAGAATGCGGGTCTGTCATTTAGGGTTTCGTTTAGGGTTTACATGGGTCCCACCACATACATTCATTATATGTTAATATAGGCCGTAGAATGGGCGCCATACTCACTATTTGCGTTGCAATTTGGATACGATGAATTCGATTGCTAAACCTTTCTCTTAATTTGGATCATTTTAAAATGTTAGATGGGCTATATATATCTTATATATAAGCCTAACTTCCATAGGATGAACAATTGGGCCGAGAATGAAGGGGGAAAGGGACAAAGAAGCCGAAGGAATATGAGTTCAAGGTCATGCATGACGAGTCCTACACAAAATTTTCAACGAGACAAATGGTAAGGTGATGGGTTTCTTCTCCTAAAGTTCTCAGTTGTCTATGTAATGGAAAACAACAAAAGCCACCGCAAGTTCTCCGCCCTCAACCTTTGTCAGAGAACCTTGAAAGAATGCTTGCTCTATTAAAACCAATACCTTTTCAACTTTTCATTTAATTCGTCAATATCAGTTACAATGTCTTACAAGTCGTATTCTCCATTCTAGTACCCTTGTCCTTGATGGGACTGCCCACATTTGACGTTGTTCCATCAAGGAGTTTCAAGATATTAGTTAATGAGAATAATTTTCGTGCAAACTTAGTGCGGTAAGGAAGGGGATGTAGCTCAGATGGTAGAGCGCTCGCTTAGCATGCGAGAGGTACGGGGATCGATACCCCGCATCTCCATTCTTCTTTTTCTTTTTTTAGTTCAATTAACTTACCAGCTCACGGAGTTTCCCCGACGACGCCGTTTATCGTCGACGGGAAAGTTCCACTAATTTCAGTTGATTCTGGCAGCTAGAAATCCATAAATTCACTTCTCCTTTTGCTCCTAAGCCTTAATCTTCACTCTCACTCTATCGACACTGTCGAAGGAAAACAGTACGGCGTATGGCGTATGCAGGCGGTGCATCGGCGGGGGGGTCGTCGATAAAGCAAGTGAAATTGGAGAAAGAGAGCGAGCTGAGGGTCGAAGTGGCAAACGACACGCCGCTTCGACTTCGGTTGTTAAACGGCACCGCTGAGATCTTCGGCACCGAGCTTCCTCCGCAAATGTGGCTCTCCTTCCCTCCTCGCTTGAAATTCGCCGTAAAGTTCGCTCTTTTCTAGTCAAAGTTGTCGCTTTTATTTTTCATTTTTTTTCAATTGATTGTCTTTTTGAACAAGTTTGTGTTTTTCGATAGGTGTTTACTTGGTATGGTGCTACTATAGAGATGGATGGTTCTACGGAAACTGATTATACTGCCGACGAGGTACATTTGTTTACTGTTTGACGCTTTCTATGATCTTGGATTTGGCACTGATTTTGTGATTGGTTGGTTTCAGACACCAATGGTTAGTTATGTGAATGTTCATGCTATACTTGATGCTCGAAGGAATCGTGCGAAAGCCTCCTCTACTGATTCTGACCCCGTTCAGGTGCATGCACTTTTCTAATATCCTCGTGGCGGTTTTATGGTTACATTAGAATGTAGGGATGCTTTTGAATGATGAGATAATGTGATGGTTATAGTCTTTTGGTACTTGATGAATAGTTAGCGTAGTCTTCTTAATGTACTGAGGAGCTTGGAGAAGCCGTGTTGTTATCAAGATAACTCTTGGATCGTGTTGCATGGAGGTGTATGTATGCTTGCGATTGTTTTCTGTAGAATATGTGCTTGCTCTGATTCATCGCCTACGAAAACACTTGGACAAAATTCCACGTGGTTATGGTTATGTATTTGTTTTGAATAGAGTTTAAAACTTTGATTTTGGCCTTTATGAATGTTAAATGATGCAAATGCATAACAAGATACATATGAAAATATTTGCTGCGAAATAAGCATTTGGGCCATTTGTGTTGGAGGAGTCAGTTTTGCTTTATGCTGTCTGTGCTGATAGACATGAGATCAGCACTTTGGAATTTCCCACTAGAGGTTTTAGTTACAATCATTGGAATCATCTCCCTGATCATCAATATCACTATGGAAGATGCTCATAAACATCAGCATAGTAGGCACCGGGTAACTATATTTTCATCATTGATTGCAGATAAAAATAATCATACTTCTGGTAATTTTGTGTGCAATTAGATTACTATAGTCTGTTTGAACAATTAAGCTAGTCATTTGTATAACTATAATATAGAAGCACTGCAAGATGCTTCTGATTCTTTCAGTTCCATGATCTCTGTGCATGAATGTTCATGGAGTTTGTAAAAAAGTGAACTCATGATTGATGATTAGTCAAAGCATATTATCATTGTGATCAATCCAGGGTCCTCGGGTGATTGTTGTGGGACCTACAGATTCTGGCAAGAGTACCTTATCAAAGATGCTTCTTAGCTGGGCCGCTAAGCAAGGATGGAAACCTACTTTTGTAGACTTGGATATTGGTCAAGGAGCTATCACCATTCCTGGATGCATTGCTGCTACTCCTATCGAGTTACCCATTGATCCCGTGGAAGGGATTTCTCTTGAAATGCCACTTGTTTACTTCTATGGTCATACCACTCCCAGGTAAATATTTCTAGAATTTTAGACTTGACTTCTTGGTTTGCTACTTGACTTGACCTCTCTTCCTCATGGTTGGCTTATAGATACTAATCAACCTGTCAAATTCTAGTTCCTCCTGTTATATATAAAAATAATCAGATGTGTGATTGTCTCCCAACATGTTGTTTCTGCAGTCAAAATGTAGAGTTGTACAAAGTACTTGTGAAGGAGCTTGCAGAAATACTGCAGAGACAATTCACTGGAAATGCTGAGTCTCGTGCTGCAGGTATGGTGATCAACACCATGGGATGGATAGAAGGTGTAGGGTATGAGGTACTTCTAAAGTCACCATGTTTCACTCAGGACTGATATCTTGAAAGTTGTGAACCTCTAGCTCAACTTTATCTATGTCTTCCATTTTTGCAGTTACTACTTCATGCAATCGATACATTCAATGCAAATGTTGTATTGGTTTTGGGCCAGGTAAATCATTTATGCACTTTGCAAATGCTCCTATGGTCCCCTTCTGTTCTCTTTTTCACCCCCCACCCGAAACTCCTATCATGTTTTTATTTCCTTTTCGTCATCAATTCCTTCCTTTTCTCAAGCCCCATCAGCCCAAAATTTAAAACTTTTGGAGCTTTGTCATGTAATCTGCATACACTTCTGTTTGTCATATATCAGAATGCCTTACTGTTTGATGTAGGGCACTTGGAATGCCGGCAGAAATAGGACCACTATTTGGACAATGATACATTAGTAAAATTGTTTCTTCTTCTTCTTGTCTTGAACTTTCATATTTGGTTAAGTAGCCATCAGTTCCAATATATTCTGCTTACTCTGGAAACCTTTTCGTTATTCTTTTAGTTATTTGTGTTACTAGATGGTTTTCATTTTCTAGAAAAGATTATTATTACCTCGTTTGGCCTTTTAAGAATGTTGATATAAGAATTTGTTGTCTAACCTTTCCTTTCCCATGTCTCTCAAAGTTTCCTTCCAATATCATCTAAGAGTGCTACTGGGGACCCATTAATTGGGAAAAATACTAAGCTTGAAGAAGAAAGGAACAAAAAGTTTTGACCACTGCTTATGGGGATTATTTCTGAATCTGCTGATGAACATTTTGTTTAATTATATGTCAAATTCGATTCTTTGTCTAATGGCTGAGCCATGGATGTCACTCTTTCTTTCAACCTGAGAATCAAATATTGTATGATCCTGAATCATTCACTTTAACCTTTTCTACAATGTTCCTTATAAATTTGTTGTAGGAAAAGCTCTTCAGTATGCTCAAGGATGTGCTAAAGAGCAAGCCCAATGTGGATGTTGTTAAACTTCAGAAGTCAGGTGGTGTTGTATCCAGGAGTGCCAAAGTCCGGCAAAAGTCTAGGAGTTACAGGATTAGGGTAAATGCTCTGTTTTTATAGACCAAATAGATCTGATAATGCATAGGCTTTTATCACTAACTTCTTACCTGTAGTTCAGATATTGATTAAAGCATCTAATACATATATCCCTATGAATTAGAGCATATATCTTGTCATTTGACTTTTCTTTCCTTTTGTACTCTTTCAATATCAAGGTTTTTACTTGTGTCGATTTCTCTCAGGAATACTTTTATGGGATTGTTAACGATCTTTCTCCTCATTCAAATATTGCAAACTTTAGTGATTTATTTATATATCGAATCGGTGGTGGGCCACAGGCCCCAAGATCAGCTCTACCAATTGGTGCAGACCCTATTGCTAACCCACTGAGAATCACACCTGTGAATATTGACCGAGATCTGCTCCATGTAGTTCTTGCTGTTTCGTATGCCCAAGAACCAGATCAGATTGTTTCAAGGTAATAGTGATGAAATTGGTAAATGTCTTGCAATTGTATTTTCTGTAGAATTCCTACTTGATGCAATACAATATATTTCCGTGGAAAATATATCGTGAAGAAGGTCATTCCATTTCCTTGTACCACTGTTTATTAACAGCAAGCTTCTATTAATTATTTCACAACTAACTCGTTGAAATTTGACTACTGAGGCTAAATTTCTTTGCTGATGCAGTAATGTTGCCGGGTTTATCTACATCACCGACATCGACCTTCAAAGGTGGAGTCTTTTCGTTTTCTATTTCTTTCATACAAGCATCAGCTGTCCATCTTATGGTTTAGTTTAATCTTGACCATTACAGGAAGAAGATTACATATCTTTCACCCACTGCTGGAGAACTCCCTAGCAAATACTTGATCATGGGAACACTGACATGGCTTGAGACATAAACCCGGCAAGACAGGACAAGAATCTGTACTTGAAGCTTGAAGATTTCCAACCCAGGACAAGAATCCGTTTTCCAAGCCGGAAGATCCATTTGGTTGGTGATCAATGTGTGTGGAAGCCTTGTTTTGAACAGGAGATGTACTCATTATTCCCTAAAAATCTGATTACTGTTATTGTTTTTTAAGAAGTCTGCACAAGTTCTTCCCTTTTTTCTTTGGTTGTTAGTGGTCATTTCATTACAAGTGCTTGGTGTTGACTAACTTTATACATCCGCTTAATGTCTAATTTGTATGCTGAAGTAGGTGAACTTCGAATTCTAAATTGCAGCTGGAGATTGACGTAGCAAGTGACTTTTCTTGCCACAATCTTGGATAGTCAACTCAACATTGAAGGCTTGTGTTTCTTTTTATACATATATTTAAAGCATAAAGTCATAAACTATGGGAACTGTCACTATCTTTTAAGTGCGTATTGAACTCCTCCTTTTGGTGTGTATCCAAGTATGGATTATGAGAGTTCGAATTGAAGTAAATCTCATATTCCAGTGAATGGGATAAAAAGAAACAATGGAGGTTACGATTATATTGGTTTGTTCTTAAATCATTATCCAAATGAAATAATTGAGAAACAGGTGGATTAAATTAGATTTAACTCATCTATTTATTATATAAAAGTAATAACACTATTTCTAAATTTAATATAACCATACATTATAATATATTTTATGTTAGTTTTTATAAAATAATAAATTTTTATAGATTAAAATAACCTAATTATTTTTTATGTAACGTTTTTTTTAAAACCTGAAGTTAAATCGATAAAACAAAATATTTAAGATTTAAAAGGTTCAACTTTCGTAAAACCAACAACACATTGAATAAAATTAAATCATCATCATCACACCTTGTTCGAAAGTCCCGCACTGAAGCGGGGTCTGGGAAGGTCCGATAGTACACAACCTTATCCCCTACATAGTAGAGAGACTATTTAAAAATTAAAGAATTTGAAAAGTGATTATTCTAAACGATCGAATTTTTTGAAGTTTAGTTGCAAAAATATTAGTAAATAAAATTGATTTATTTATTTTAATTTATAAAAATTCATTAATTTAAGAAAACAGGCTTAAACTGATTAATTTTTAACAAGAGTTATTAAAATAAATTGAATCGAAAAATTGAAAATCGAACAAAAAAGTTAGATGGTTCAAGGTTTTTACAGTTGAACTGGTCAAACCGGTTAAGTTTTTTATTCATAGGTTTTTTCAATTAAAATTTGACTTTTTCGATCGGTTTATTTCAAAAAATTTTATTTTTATTAAAATTTTAATTATACGATTGTGTTCAACTTTAAATCTTAAACCTCTTGTCTAACTTAATTTGCAATTCAATTTGTGGTTTGATTTATTATTCATGTACCAATAAAAGGAGATAACTTTAAATTCTAATACACATCTTCTCATAATCAAATCCTAAGTGACATATAATTTGTGTTAAACACCAATTAAAAACTATATATCAACATGGAAATAAACTAAAAATCCTAATCCAACAAGTATCTATAAATATTATAAATACACGTGCATGAACTAATTCTTACAATCACGCATAACTAACCATGACTCTATTATCTTACTCTCTGGTCGTTTTGATCGTAGCCTCTGCTCTTCCTATTCGACAAACTCGTTCTCATGCATTAGAAGGTTGTGCGGATCGTAATGCAGTTTACAACGTTCTTGATTATGGAGCTATTGGAGATGGCAGAACTGACGATACTCAGGTTAGTCAGATTAATTAATTATCTTTTAAACATGTTTAGTGAAAGTAATTAAGTATTAATCCTTTACTTCAGGCTTTTATGAATGCCTGGGAAGATACCTGTACGACCCCAGCTTGTTCCCCAACCATGCTCGTTCCCAGTGACAAAAGCTTCCAAATTCAACCTATTACATTCAGAGGAAATTGCCTCTCCAATGTCAATCTTCAGGTTGAAGGAGAAATAGTTGCACCAAGTGATCCTATGGAATGGAGCTGTCATGAAGACGGATGCAGAGAATGGATTGTGTTTAAGAATGCTGATGGCTTAACCATCCATGGGTCTGGCACTATCAATGGTCGTGGAGCAGGCTGGTGGAACTTTTGTCGGGAGCATGAAGATGACAAAGTAATATTTATATTTTAAATTAATTATTCTTTTTTAATCGCTTATTTTTTATAAATTACTGATTTTTCTTTCTTTTTTTTTTGTTAATTCACAGTTATGCAACAGAAGAGCAGCGGTGCGTTATGATTATTAATTTATTGATTAATTAATTTTTAAAAAGCTAATAAATTCATTTTTTTATATATATTTTGCAGGAATTAGTCATAGCAAACTCACAAAATGTAGTATTAAGTAATCTTCATTTCAAAGATAGCCCACAAGTGCACGTTGACTTGGCGGGTTCGAGCTCGATTCATGTTTACAATATTACGATTAATGCTTACAAACGCAGTCCTAATACCGATGGGATTCACATTAAACACTGTCAGAATGTTTCTATCGATAGCAGCACTATTATGACTGGTAATATTACATTTTTTATTATTTTCTTTCTTATTTTATTTATAATAACATGATTATTTAATTTTAAAAATCTTTTATAGTACTATTTAATATGTTTTTATTTTTATCTATTTCATTTTAAATGTCTTAAAATTAAAATTATTGTTTTGAGAAATATAATTAAAAATTAATAGAATAGAGCAAAAGGAGACGCGTAATAACAATGTTATAGAAATTTAAATAATAAATTTTAAATTACAAGAGAAATTAGTATAACTAACTATTTTATTTGCTTCTTTTTTATTATTTAATAATATTAATTTGTCATGCAGGATTTATTTCGTTATTTTTTATTTTAAAATTTTTTAAAAATCGAGTTATATTTTATATTTTATTTATTGTAATTTTCATTTACATAATGATTTAGCGTGACAATTTTACTTATTTACTTTTTAATCTGCATCACTCATTTATTATCACGTCTGCATATGTTAGTGAATATATAAAACCAATTAAATTAGCCTTGCACAACAGTTTAAGTTATCGTGATGAAACGGTCACTTAATATGGTATCAGAGCCTTTATGACCAAGTGATCGTGAGTTCAAATCCTACCACCTACCTATTATTCAGCACAAGGTAGAGTGAGCCTGTGCAAGTTTTAAGCCTAAAGAATTTTCGCTTGAAAGGATGTGTTAGTAAATATATAAAACTAATTAAGTTAGCCTCACACAACAACTTAAGTTATTACGGTGAAGTTAATTGAAAACAATCTCTTTATTATATAAAGTTAAAGCTGTGTACTGTCGTACCTTTGTAGGCTGAGTGTGATAGACTATGAATTTGTAATGCAGGAGATGATTGCATCTCAATTGGTGATGGTTCGTCACATCTGAATATAAGTAGAATTCACTGCGGTCCTGGACATGGTATAAGGTAGGTAAATTTGTTTTTTTATTGGTATTTTTTGTTATTAATTTAAAAGTAAAATTATTTAAAAATTAATATATAATTGATATATCTTCTAACTTTTTATTTTTTTAATAAATAATTTTAATTACAGTATTGGAAGTTTAGGTAAAGGTGGGAAGTTGGAGACTGTGGAATACATTAACGTGAGGGATGTGGTATTTCAAGGAGCTACCAATGGCGTGAGAATAAAGACATGGCAGGTAATTATGTTCAAGTTCAGCACTCTTTTTGTAATTTTATTAATTTTTAAAATTAATAATTTATGTAATTATTATATTTTGCAGGGAGGTAGAGGGCATGTTAGATACGTCAATTTTGAGCAAATAAGGGCAACTAACACCGACAATCCTATTATAATTGACCAATATTACTGCCCTTATCAACACTGCCAAAATCAAGTAATTTTTTTTTAATTTCCACACTCTCAAAATTCATAATGCATATCCCCGAACATATCTATAATATTCGAGCTAGGTTTCGATTGTAAAATAAATTACCAATAATTAAAAACCGATTCGATTTTAACTATAAAAATTTTGAACTGATCAATTTTTTAATTTAATTTATTCATATTCAATATATTAATAAATTTATCGGTTTTTTAATTAAACTTCAACTTTTTTATGAGTAATAATAATCTTCTTCTTCAATAATATGTTAACTTTTTTAATTTTGTTTAATTTTTATTGTATACTAATTTTATAATAATCTAATAGTGCTTATTGATTTAATTTCTAATCTAAATTTTAAAATATTGGAAATTGTTAATGATTAAAAAATATAACCAATTTTAATTATAAAAATTTTGAACTGATCGGTGTATTAATAATCTTCTTTTTCGTTATATTTTAAATTATTCAATTTTGTTTAATTTTTATTGTATTCTAATTTTACCCTCTTATTTTATTGATTTAATTTTTAAAATATTGGAAAATGCTGAGAAAAATATATATATATATATGTTACAGAATGATGCAGTGCAAGTGAGTGATATTAGCTATGACTCCATTTTTGGGACATCAAGAACAAGAAGAGCAGTGGTATTAGACTGTAGTGAGACGGTTCCATGCACGAACATTACGTTGAGGAATGTGAATTTGGTGCATGCAAAGCATGGAAGAACTGAAGCACGTTGTGTGAATGTTCGTGGCCATACCGATGGAAATGTATACCCAAGAGTGTCTTGCTTGAGTTAAAGCATTTTTTTAAATTAGAAATAAAGAATTTTTAGGAGTTTTCATTTTTTTAATTTTTTGTATTGCAAGAATTAGAGTGCGCTTGTTTGGTGAGTATGTGGAGAGAGGTGAGTATAAGGAGGGAGGAATGAGTGTAGAATGAAAATTAAAGCTTACTGAGAAGTTATGATTGGATGATTCATATTTTCATTCATACTTTTTAGACATTGTTCTATTCCTCTCGATTGTGAGAGGAATGAGAGTCATTCCTCGTACATTTTGACACGTGTTTACTATTAATGACAATCCAATGTTTTTCTTTATTTGCCTTTTTCTTTTATCGCTCTCCAATATCTTTTGTTCTTTAATATAGTAGCTTTGCCACCATTATTTATTCTTACCCTATGACCTAAAACAATGCTTGACTTTTTCTGATTTAGTAAGATTTTGTATTCTTTAACTAATAATATTATTAATTAATTAATTTTAATATAATTCATTCATTAATTAAAATATTGTAATTAATTAAAATATTATAATTAATTATTTACATTATAATTAATTAAAATATAATTAATTAATTAGTTACAATATAATTAATTAAAATATAATTCATTCATTAATTAAA
>JANVCL010000001.1:24687639-24708834 GCA_026546855.1 Erythroxylum incrassatum
CCATTTTGCCCTTGTTTGTCTTATATGCCTCTACTTCCTTATAACACCACCTAACTTAATTCTAATTCTAATTTCTATTTTCTATTTTCCATTCAATCTTGCTAATTTAAAAAAACTCAACTAACTAAAAAGTATAAAAAACAATTAAATCGAAAGAATAAATAAAAAAGAAAAAAAGAAATAAATAATAGATAAATAAGAATAAATAAAAAAATTTCGGGGCCCAACATGGAGTCCTTGAAGCAGAAAAAGGCATCTAATGACTTTTAGACCTAATACATACTGATGTATGTGATGCGACGGCCATACATACCAAAGGTGGCTTTGTATACTTCATTACCTTTATCGATGATCATTCTCAATATAGATATGTATATCTTAAGAGATACAAGTCTGAAACCTGTGAAAGGTTCAAAGAATTTAGAAATGAAGTTGAGAAACAACTTGGGAGAAGTATTAAATGTAGCATCCCACTACCCTAAAGTATATGCCCGAACATTTAGAGGACATTTAAGTACATATCCTATGACAATGGTATGTTAGAGCAAACATAATCTCTTAAATGACATCATAAAGAATATATAATATTTAAAAACTTCAACACTTCATTTCATTCATTAACAAAAGTTTACACTGTATTCATTGAAATAAATATTTACAATCCTTATACAAAAGTTCTATATGACAAGAAACTACAAATTACAAACTATAACTCCTCTGATGTCTGTTAATAGACCTTTGAGCCATAACTTAAACTAAAATGTTCCTCTAGACAATCTTAAGAACTAGGTCTCTTGTCTCATACTTGAAAAGTCACGTTGCAATTTTTGATGAATTTTGCGAACTAAATGAGTGAGCCATCATTGATGATCTCACTCAGGTCAATACACAAGTATAACACAATCAACCAATTTCACAAACCCATCATTGATGATCTCACTCAGGTCAAATACACAAATATCACACAGTCAACCAATTTCACAAACATTCTTTCAGAACATGAATAATCCAACCAATCATATTATCATGGCATATCACTTAATCATCAGAATTTCAAAAAAGATTTCATGATAATATATTTTATAATCATAACTACACAATTGCATATACATATAAGACTCCAGATTTGTTATTTGTTGTGACCGAACACCTTTCAGATACAGATATAGATACAGATGCTGGCCCATTGGTTTCAGTCAGATACAGAAATCTGAGCTTAAAGCTCTTTCAGCCTGGCTACTCTGATCACAACACCTTTTTCTGAACATATATTTTATGAAATGCATCAGATAACAGAATATGTAATGCATAGCATTCATTTATAATGCACAGACAGAATCTCATATTCGTTGGACCTAAATCCAGCATTAAACTTTCGTTGAGAATACAAATATCATTTAAAATTCAGATGTAAATAGAACACTTCCAATACATTCCCGAATATCAAACTCCTTGGACCATTAAATTCTGAAATTCATAAAAAATCACAACCAATTCATTATTAGTTCAATATATAGGAATTAAATAGAAACAGAAATAAATCAATCGTAGTGATATCATCTAGGTTAACTCACATTATGTTCTCGTATATGTTATTTCTTGGATGGTCCAGTAATGTTGGAATGATGGCACACATCTTTAGCGTCTAAATACATATACATTGTACACATTACTAACTTGATCAATCAAATACACATTTAACTATGCAAATGTATATGTTCCATGTGCAATGCATACTCAATTACTATCCAAGGTATTGTTTCCTTAATCACAATTCATAATCTTTCAAACATTATCACTTGAATATGTCTTGTTAACACTTAGGTTAATACCTTAAATACACTTTATCATGCTCAATTGATTAACCATAAATTCAATAACCCTTTTTTAGCATCATAAGAATTCACAAAATTCCCAATTCTCATTCATTCCTTTCTAATGCATTATTCATAACCTTTGGAATACATTTGCATTTACAAGAAAATCTTCATTCCTTTAACACTCCTTCATTCCAAAATTATATACATTCATATCAAACCATCTTTTCCTTAAGGTATAACATTAATTATCAATAAAAAACTTATCAAACATTTAACCAACTTTTTCACATCAAATTAGGTTCATTTAAAACCCCAATCAAGTCTAAATGCATCATAGTTAGGTAACTTATCCTTAATTGGTTCAAGAATCACACAAAAGAAACTTTTCTTTACTACCATGCAATTTCTACAATCTTATAAGGCTTCCCACAATCTTGGGATAGGTTATCCAAAAGTTCCCATCCAATTCCTTTTATTAGTTTTCCAGATTTTCTCAGGACAGGTTTCGGGTCAGTTTTGTATGGGCATTATGACATAGAAAATAAAGTAATTAGGCAGTACATTCTTCTAAAAACATGTTCCCATATGTCTTAAGTTTCTAATGAACTAAAGCTCATACAATTTGGCTTAGTATTTTGCAAGTTATACCCAAAATTATACAGACTATTCTAAAATAGTGATAGAATCCAAAAACTTAACTTTAAGCCAAATTTTGAAACTCTTAGAGACAGAATCCTTCATAAAAAATATATCCATATGTCTCTAATTCTAAAATTAAAATCACCCCATTTAAATGTCTACATATCAAGTTATGGCCAAAATACCGATGCATGTTCAGTGAAAATACTACAACTAACATATTCCAGCAATTCTTCTTTCATTTTTTTCCAGATTGTTTTACACTTTATACCAAGGTTAAACAACCTCTTTATAGTTCATCAATTATACCTTTGTTAGGTCTGAATCATACTCCAATTCTCTTATTCCAGTTCGAGAATTTTCAACTAACAGCTCAGAAATTATCAAACCAAAAACTTTTACATTATTATGCATATAGTCCTAGTTCTTTCCCAATTCAAGAACATCAAATTAACATTTTTATTAAGCATAAATCCACCTTATTTATACATTAAATTCCAATCCAATTTATCCTTATAATGCCCCATACTCCACAGTTTCCATAAACCAAAAATAAAACAAAAAAACTTCCACGTTCATGCAACATTTTCCAGCACATATCTTCACCAATAACACATGCATTTCATTCCAATTAAAGCATCATTCTTATATCATTTGGCATGACATAAAACTCAGATTGTCACTTACTTGTTAGGCTTTCAATTCAGCTCAAACTTCAAATTAAATCAAGTCTCCATGTAAGCAAAATTCATCACAAATTTAAGATGAAAACAGGTTGATTTTGGACAGCAAGATGAAGGTAATGTTCAACTGGTTTTCTTGCTATTGTGTGTAAGGCAAAATGTTGGTTTTGGCGCAACAATTTGGCTAGGCAAAATACAGAGAAGAAAGTAGGAGTAATTTTCGGTGATGAAAACAAAAGAAAGAAGCAGCAAAACTTTTGCGACAGAAACTTGCTACTTCACATGCTAGGTGTCACCATTAAAGCACAACACTTATCCTAAGACATATCTTACATTTGCCTAATCAAGATGCTGCCACTAATCCACTCAAGATGTTGCCATTAGTCACTAATTAAGTAGTCCACATGTCACCCCAAGATTTTTCCACTTGTCACACAATAATTTGTCCATTTGTCACATATTTTATTATGCCAAATGTCACTCAATTTTAGGCTTAATCACCCTAATTTTTCATGTATCAATTTGTCTTACCACTTGACATTTATTTATTTTTATTTTTATTTTTTGACAAATGTACATTTAATCCATTTATCTCTCAATTAATAACATTTAATCCTAATTTACTAATTGAAATCTGAACATACCAAAATTTAAGACATACCAAATCACAATTCACATAATGTTTACTTAACTTCTTTCATACCCCGGAATAAGTCAATTGAGTGCATATGTTATTTTTGTAATGTGTACAAATATCAATTCGTGTATGAATGCTAATGTTATACATGTATATGTAATACTTAATTTAGGGTTGAACCCTAAACATATACCAGAAAACAAGATATTACACATCATCTCATCAGTGTACTTACCTTTGATTACTCGTTGAAAAAGCAAAGGTCAAGGGTGAATGGATGAAGGAAGATGATAGAAACACAGCTTATTTTCATAGAGTTGCAATTTTCGAAAGAAGCAAAAACATAATCCTCTCATTGATGTATAATAATTAAGAACTTAATTCCCAACAATCATTACTTCATGGAATGTTTCATTATTTCTCCAAGTTGTTGAAGGAAACTTCTAATGTCATTTCATCTTAGGAGTTTTTTAGAGAAATGATGCAATTTCACATCACTTCTCATGAAGCTAAATAGTTGATCTAACCAGTTACAAGCTAAGAAGTCAAAGATGTTTTAAAGACTTTGAACCCATTCAAGTCACCTAGCCCGGATGGGTTCAATGTATTATTTTACAATAAAGCATGACATTTGATTAAACCTGTAATGGTTAATGCAACAAAGGAGTTCTTCAATAGTGGGAAATTGTTGATTGAATTCAGTAGCACCTACATAACACTTATTCTCAAAAGAGGGGAACAAGCCACGTTCTTGGATTTCAGGCCAATCTCGTTCTAGATTACAATATACAAACTCATTCAAAAGTTATAAGCTAATAGACTAAAGAGTGTTTTACATAACTTTATATACTTCACCTAAGGAGCTTTCATACTAGGCTGCATTATGTGAGATAACATACTTCTATTGCAAGAGCTTGTAAGATCTTACAAGATTAAACAAGGAAAGAAGAATTGTTTTCTTAAAGTGGGTCTGAAAAAAAGCATTCAATAGTGTTGATTGGGGATTCATTCTTAACACTCTTCAGGCTTTAGATTTTCCTCAAATCATTATTCAATAGATTTCTGAATGTATTACCTCAACTATATTTAAAATATTAGTGAATGGACAACCTAGTAATAATTTTAAAAGCTCCAAGGGGATCAGGTAAGGGGACCCTATCTCCCCTTACCTACTTGCTCTTGTTATGGAGATATTTAACCGAATTCTCTAAGCTATTGTGGAGCATACAAAAGTCTTCAAATTCTACACTAAATGTAAAAGGCAGAAGATCACTAACCTTTGCTTTGTGGATGATATTCTACTGTTATCCAAGGAAGATCCACTTTCAATCTCCGCACTAATGAAAGTTTTGAAGATCTTCAGCTAGTTATCTGACTTAGTTGTGAATTGTGCGAAAAGCAGTTTCATATTGTCTAAATCTGCTCTTGAGAATGAAGCAAGTATCAAAGCCATTATAAGTTTCAATTGTCAAACCTTCCTAATAGTATATCTTGGCATTCCAATATCCACCTCCAATCCTACTTCTACCAGCTTCTCTTTGCTTATTAAAAGAATTAAAAATAGAATGACTTCTTGGAGCTCCAAAATGTTATCCACTGCAAGAAGGATCCAATTAATTTTTGCAATAATAAACTCTATCGCTAGGTTTTTGGTTACACATTTGGCCATCCCTAAGAAAACCATTAAAATTATAAAGAAGATTTGTAACAAGTTTCTATGGAATGGGAATTAGGAACAAATGAAGAGGGCTAGAATGCAATGGAAAGAGGTATGTCTTTCTAAGAACAAAGGAGGACTGGGGATCATTTCATTGGAACTAATGAATTTTGTCACGTTAGCCAAAAGACTTTGGAGATTGCTAATAGATAAACAAGCTCTTTGGTGTAAAAGGGTGCATAGCTTCTTCATCAAGGAATGAAGTATTTTGGAAGTTAAAATTCCAACTCACTCAACTACCTCTTAGAAGGCTATACTAAAAACAAGGGAATTCTTGAGGAATGAATTTGTTAATCTGATAGGAGATGAGAAGCAAACCAACTTCTGGTTTGATAACTAGTTATCTTGTGGTCCTTTGTTCAATTTACGAGAATTGGACAGCCTTAAACCACTTCTTAACCAAAAGGTGACAATTGTCAATGCTCTAAGAGATAGAACTTTATTCACTCTAGTAGCAGTCCCTAGTCAAATTTATTTATGAAATGCAGTAAACCAATTTATTGCGAGGGGAAGACACTATTATATAGAAACATACCAAGCCAAAAGTCTTCACTAATCAATCTTGTAGGCAATTCTTGCAAAGGAACCTCATCACAACTCTATGGTCTCAGGTAGTTTAGATCAAAAGATACCACTCTTGAGCAACCTTCACACTTTGGAAAACTATGAAAGAAAATTGCCAAAGGTGGATAGGTTGAAGAGAATTCTTCAAATGCCAAATTGGTGCATCCTCTGTCTGAAACCTGAAGAAAGTCATGATCAATTGTTTTTTGAATGTGAATTTGTTAAATCTAACTGGATATCAATTCTACACAAACGTTGCATTAGCAACTACCCTAGCAAGTTAAGACTATCGACTTGCACTCTTAGATGATGATATCAGCTGGAGCTTATGTATATCTCTTTCCTTTCTTGTCATGGACATTTGGGATGAAAGAAACTCTGTATTTTTCTAAATAGATAATCAAACCAAGGAACAGTTTCAATAGAACCTGATCTAACATATCCGAATTTACCTCAACATCCACAAGAATATATTACAAAACTATGAATACTGGGTGAGAAAGTGGAATATCTAGCTATTTTAATGTCTAAGAAGGTTGCTATTTTGCCATTTTGGTTCTTAACTAATGTATGTTAACTAGCATCACAACCATGTATGCTCTAGTAGCTTGTAAACTTTTACTTAATTTTAATGGTCAAATTCTTTATATTTTCTAAAAAAAGATACTAAAAAACATTTGAAATCACCCAATAAACCTTCTAATTATTTATCTTTTAAACCAGAGAAAATGTCACAATTTAATTGATTGGAATTTATAAAATATTAAAATATAATTTAAAATGAGTCACACAACATTTATATGACAAGATGCACAATTTGCTTGCCACGTGAGTTAATGATCATATGACAAAGATCTAACAGAAACCTATTAGAGTTAGGACATAATCTACTCAGTGTTTCACAAATGCTTCTTAAAGATTATTCTTTGACATTTAAGGAAAGTTGTTGTACTATTTATGATCCTAAAGATTGCTTCTTTATTAAAACAAAAATTGGTGGATAAAAGCATTCCTTTGAGTTAGAAGTTAGTATATGATAATGTTAGTTATTATAGTATGGATGAATCATATCTATGGTATAGGCAGTACGACCATTTAAAGTATACATTTGGAGGGATGTGTTTGCTAAAAGTCTAACTAAGGATTTACCTGGGATTTCAATTGCAAATAAATTATACAAGTCTTGTTAGATGGAAAGGGGCATGGAAAAAATTTTCTTACAACAGGGAGAGTAAAAAAAAATTGAATTAGTCCATACTAATGTGTGTAGACACATGCAAGCACCTTTTTGAGCCAAAGTAGATATTTTGTTCTTGTTATTAATGATTTACTATGATTAATTGAGTTTATTTTGTGAGCACTAATCTCAAATGTTATCAATATTTAAAAATTTTAAAATATTAGTTAAAAGACAAAGTATGTGTACTCTCGAAGGCTTTTAAATTAGAAAATGAAAAACAATACGCTTCAAATGAGTTCAATAGATATCGTGACGGTACATGAGTGTGCATAATTCGATAGTTACACACTAAGGTGTGCTTGTTTGGTGGGTACGAGGAGAGAAGAATGGGTATGAAATGAAAAATAAAGGTTGGTAAGAAGTTATGATTGGATGGCTTATACTTTCATTCGTAGTTTTTGAATATTGCTCTATTCATCTCAATTATGGGAGGAATGAGAGTTATTCCTCCAATATCCTTTATTCTTCGCTATAGTAGCTTTGCCACCATTATTTATTCTTATCCTATGACCAAAAGCAATGCTTAATTTTTTCTGGTTTAGTATTCTTTAACTAATAATATTATTATTTATTAAGTACAATATAATTAATTAAAATATAATTCGTTCATTAATAAAATATTGTAATTAATTAATTAATTAAAATATAATTAATTAAAATATTATAATTAATTAATTAAATTATAATTAATTAAAATATAATTAATTAATTAGTTACAATATAATTAATTAAAATATAATTCATTCATTAATTAAAATATCGTAATTAATTAACTATACTATTTTAATTGATTAATTAAAATATAATTAATTAAAATAGTGTTATTAATTAATTACAATTAATTAAAATATAATTAATTTTTATTTTTCAATATTTTTTACAAACTAACAACTATTAATGGTAATGGTAATAATTTATTTCTCTTAACCAACCATCATAATTATAATGATAATATCCATTCTCATTTTTTATTATATTCATTCTCATTCCTATTACCATTCTCTTGTACTAACCAACTATCCTCTTATATATTATCACACAAATTATTACTAAAAATTTAACTAGTTCAACCGTAAAAACTTTAAATTTTTTAACTTTTCGGTTTAGTTTTTAACTTTCCGGTCTATTTATTTTAACAACTCTTATTGTTAAAAATTGGTCAGTTTATTAATTAATTACTCAATTAATTTTTATTTAATAATATATTTTTCGATTAAGCTTCAAATTTTTCATGGATAAAGATGATATCTTTCGATCATGTTCTAAATTCTTTAATTTTTTTCAGGTTGAATATTTTAAAACTTATTAATTTTTAAAACAATGTTAAAAATAAAATTTTAATAGTCGTAAAATTTAACAGAAATGTGACATCATACCAATATAAGATTATGTGATATATTTTATAATTTTAAAATTTTGTTAGATGACTTTACTAGTGACATAATAAACTTTAAAAACAGAAAAATAAATTAATACTTTATTTATTATTATTATTTTAAAAATATAAGTTTTTAGAGTGAACCCATATGACATATCTCTTAATAATTGTTTTAAAAATATAGAAAAATATAACATAAAATATTTATTTTAAATGTTTTTAAAATATTATAAATAAACTTAAACACTCTAATTTAATTTGTATTAAGCTTTAAATTGAACTTTTTGCCTAACAGAAGATCTGTTTCTGGTAGCGGTTGGCTAGAGCCACAAGTTACGGCCTTCATGGTTGTAGAATTTGGATAAGAAGTGTGATAGTGGTGTGCTCTTAGTGCGTGCTTTTTGGCATCATCAATGGTAGGAAAACAAAAGCACTGTGCACAGTGTGCACTTATAGTCTGAGAAATGGTGCATTAAAGTTGAAATCTACCCTCCACTCAGAACACAAAGTCTTGACAACGATGCTTGGCCACCTTCGCATTAGGTAATAACGACAAAGAAACAACAAAAAAATTGAAGGGGGTTCTTTGGAATCTATAAACTTTGCAGAAGAAGACACGTCTCTGCTATTTTTTATAGTATATCCATTAATGTACTATCTCAACACATCATCTTATGCAGTTGTTATATTATATTGATTTCTTGTCTGGAATATGCCATGGTTGTTGCTAGGGCCAATCTCCTTCTCTTTTTCGTTCTTTGTCCAACCTGCCCTGACCTACTGTTTCTAAGGTGCCCATCTTGCCCGGTTGAACACTTTCCCACTTTCTCGAGCACCTTCTCTCTCTTAAAGCTACTTTTGACTAAAACTGCGCAGCTGGGTGTCACTTGTAATCCTCTGTTTTTCTTCTTTTTCCATGTTTTAGGTTGATGTGAATGATCAAAAGTTGGTTTCTTTAAAATGGGTTCTTGTTTGTTTGTGCTAAATTTTTGAGCTTTTGATTGATTATCTATATGATGAACATGGGTAGGGTTCCTGATTCTGCGAATTCTAAGAATTCTGAAGGTAAATTGAAGAGCATGAAAAAGAAGAAGAGCGAAGAAAATGGAAAGGAAGAGGAGGAGATTGGTTGCTGGGTCAAACTCAGGTTGATGGGAGGTTGCATGCCTTCAAGTTCAAAAGTTGATAACTCAGCGAGGGGTACCACTTCTCAGTATGGTAATAGTCTTGTCATATCATTTGTTTCTGATGCTTGTTTTCTTTTTTGCGTGAGAGTTTAACACAAACCTAATTTTACTGAAGTTTTCTACGTTTAGAGTTCCTCTGATCCTTTTCGCACTAAGTTGCGAAAACCTTCTCGTGGATTGAAAAATTAGTAACTATATCATCTTTGCTGGAGGTGGAAGCACTGTGGTAAATTTTTCTGGAAAGAAGATGATTTCAGAATTTCGTTTATTGTTGGGTGGCAGAGTTTGTTAGCTTAAAGATAGAGAGTTGAGAGTAATCCAAATATATCCTTTTCCTCTTTTCAAAGTTCATTAAAGGTTTAAAGATGGATCCTTTATCAAGATTGTTCTTTTCATGTTAGTTTGTCTTTGCTAACATTGTTTTGTTGCTAAGTACTAATCTAGCTGTTCACTATAGTGACAATGAATAATTAGTTGAAGTTGGTAGCAAGTAGTTTGTCCTTTAGTTTGTGGCTGGAGCCAATTTGATTAGATTATATTAACTGGTAATGTGAACCTCATAGTTGTAATGTAACTGCAAGCATGAACGCATGTATAAATATAAAAAGCAGCACACATTTATTTGGCTTTCAGTGGAAAGTAAATCAACGGATGAGAAGAATAGAGATCAACCAGTTGTTGCAGTGGTGTCCTCTACTACTACTAGCAATGTAGAAAGTGCCTCATCAACCCCAAAATTTAGCGAGGAACTGAAGCTTGCTTCTCAGCTTCGAAAGTTTACCTTTAATGATCTTAAATTAGCTACTAGAAACTTCAGGCCTGAAAGTCTTCTTGGGGAGGGTGGATTTGGTTGTGTTTTCAAAGGTTGGATCGAGGAAAATGGAACTGCTCCTGTAAAACCAGGCACTGGGCTTACTGTTGCGGTGAAAACCCTCAACCATGATGGACTTCAGGGTCATAAAGAGTGGCTTGTACGGAATCCTTCTATTACTTGACTTTTGTTTCTCCTTTCAATGCTACATGATCCCTTTTGTTTAATTGATGCTTGAACTTCCATGTCTTCGATGTGTTGCAGGCTGAAGTTAGTTTCCTTGGGAACCTTCTCCATCCCAACTTGGTAAAATTGATCGGTTATTGCATTGAAGACAATCAAAGATTGTTAGCCTATGAGTTCATGCCTCGAGGAAGTTTAGAGAATCACCTCTTTAGAAGTATGTAACTTTTTGGAACTACAAACTTGGATTTACTTGATCCTGGATATGATTGCTATATCAGCTTTAATTTACATGATAATGTCAACGACCTGTTTGCATGAGCTTGTGCATCGTTTTGCAGTAATGTCAAGTTGGACTTTTGAAAGAATCATCTTTTGTTTTTATGTAAAAAGAGCCTTATAATGTTGGAATCATTTACTTACCTTAATGCAAGAGTATTGTTAAGTTGGACTTCGCTTGAGATTATGATTTCAATTTTCTTATGCATCCCCTTATTAGACTGAAACAGGTTATCTTCTTTCCTTTATTTGGAAACTTATCATGTAAGTTTGATTTCTGTAATGTTTTACTTAAAAATTTTAAAGTAATTTCAAATGGAAAAATTAACATTGGTGTCTTGGCTTTAAAATGTCTTCAAGCTTATCCATTATTTGTTAATACATAAGCATGAGTTAGAAAAGAGCATTCTTTACCAACTATTGTTGCTTGGGATGAATATAATTTAATATGAGAAAATAATTATATTTCTGTTGTTGTTTGGGTTGTTAAATTCTTTTCACAGCTGTTATACTCAGTGATGCACTTTCCTTCAGAAAAGTTATTTTACATGATTGATCTTTAATGTTCTCTGGTAACAACCACTTTATATGCAGAAGGGTCCTTGCCTCTTCCTTGGTCTATCAGAATGAAAATTGCTCTTGGTGCAGCTAAAGGTCTTGCGTTTCTCCATGAGGAGGCTGAAAGACCAGTAATATATCGGGATTTTAAGACATCAAACATACTATTAGATGCGGTATGTGGCTAATACATGCATCAACAGGGAAATTTTTGTCTAATCTCATGCTTTCTTTAGTTTCTCTATTGATGTTCTGAGAAGGAAAATGATACCACTTCTAGGATTACAATGCCAAGCTTTCTGATTTTGGACTTGCCAAAGATGCTCCTGATGGAGATAAAACTCATGTATCGACTCGAGTTATGGGAACATATGGCTATGCAGCACCAGAATATGTGATGACTGGTAGGTGGCATTTAATTGCTTTTCCTGTGAGGTTAGAAAGCATCGCGAGATAGACATTGGAACTCATTTACTAGTTGATGCACCTCTTTAATTTTGATACAGAAGAGGGGTATGATTATGGATTTAAATGGTAGGGATTGTTTGAAGGAATCATTTGGAGGCGATTCATATGTTGCTTGAATGTGCAAAATAATTTTCTTTTGGATGTGCATGGACCCAACTCCTAACTCAATAGTCAGCCTTGGCCCAAAAGATTACTATCTAGTCCCTTTTCATACAAGCCAAACGTGGGCTTGAATTAAGCTAATCAAGAAATGTCAATTTTCTGTCTGTTTGGATACTGGATTTCTTCAAACTGTTTGGAAATGTTACAATCCTGCATAGCTAGGATATAAAGAGAGGAAAGAAGGAATATTTCCATTGTGCATGTCTTATCCATTGACATTAGAACCATAATGTGGTGGGTCTCACTTGTCTGCCATTACTCTTTGTTGGTTGATTGGTCTGCATGACCATTATCATGTTCTTAGGTGGCCAACAACATTAATATTCCACAGCCATTATAACAAAGTGAAAGATCAAGATGTTAACTACGGGACCTTTTAGATAGGAAATTGACCAATAAGGATCAAGTTACTTAAAATCTTATCAGGTGAATGAACTTGAAGTCGTCCATCTCCCAATAAGCTGAGCTCAAGTTGTCAGCTGTACACAAAACTGTCATTCCATCTAAAGCTTGAGAGGTCTTTTAACAACTTGACATGACTTCGAGTTTTTTATTCACATGTCTTCTTTACCCTTCTGTTGTGGATGCTGTATACTTGTTGCTTTATATATCAAGGACACAATGTAAGCCATTAAGATCACTAGTGAATTGATGTTATCTTCATCAATAGTTGATGATATTGAATTGTTGTTTATTTAGCATAGCTAACAATTTTTGTATTTGGTAATCTCTATTTTTTTTTAAAACTATTGAAGTGTTGCAATCTCTAATATGTTGACTTTCAAAATACCATTCTTTTAGTTGGCTATCAGTTGAATTGTCCACTATTTTCATTCATATATTATGTATGTTGTGAATGGGATTATCAAAAATCTCAAAACATCTTACTCAGACTTGTTCTTTGATTGGCTTAGGTCATTTGACATCAAAGAGTGATGTCTACAGTTTTGGAGTAGTTTTTCTTGAAATGCTGACTGGACGAAGATCAATGGACAAGAATCGACCTAATGGGGAGCACAATCTTGTGGAATGGGCAAGACCGCATCTTGGAGATAGGAGAAGGTTTTATCGGTTATTGGATCCCCGTCTTGAAGGTCACTTCTCAATAAAAGGTGCACAAAAAGCAATCCAGTTGGCTTACAAATGTCTAAGTCGTGACCCTAAAGCCAGACCTCGGATGAGTGAAGTTGTGGAAACTCTAAAACCCTTGCCAAATTTGAAGGATATGGCCAGCTCTTCCTACAACTTCCAATCCATTCAGATGGATCGTAGCAAGTCAAAATCCAATGCTAAGAATAGTATTAGAACACAGGGAGCATTTGTAGCAAGAAAAGGACAACCTTTGAGGAGC
The DNA here is from genome assembly GCA_026546855.1 of Erythroxylum incrassatum. NCBI lineage: Eukaryota > Viridiplantae > Streptophyta > Magnoliopsida > Malpighiales > Erythroxylaceae > Erythroxylum > Erythroxylum incrassatum. The sequence goes on from JANVCL010000001.1 coordinate 24,701,317, forward strand.
TTATCCAGTTTAAGTGATGCACGTGGTTCCCCGTACAACCAACTTTATCAATCACCGAAACCTAACGGGAAAAAGTCATAGTTGCTGTTGGTCCTCTTTGGCTTTAGCATGAACATTTCCTTTAACAAGTGTTGGAAACAGAATAGAGGGGTGGTTCCATGATTCCGTGAGAAGGGTATGGTCTTTTGTTATCCGTGCACTGCATTCTATCAGATAAGTTCTTAAACAGCCTCCATGCATTTAACCCCTGCTTGGAGGCCTTCTGGTTAGTAGTCACTTAATGCTTGGATGCCTTTCTGCATTTAATCTCTGCTTTCTTAGTTCTTTAGATGCATTGCTTGTTCAGATGAACTCAAATAGGAGACTGAAATGACTCTGCAAATATGATTAGATTATTTCAATGAAGTCGGCGGAAATGAGGGATTGGAGTAGTCGGTCATCCGGATGATCGTGAATTGGAGGGGTGGTATGGGGCCAATATATCTACTACAGTTTATTTTATTTTTCTGATCAAATCGATGTACCTGTAATGCTCTGCTGTATCACCACTTCTGTGATTAAATTTTCTGCTATTAGTTTCTTTCTTGTACCAAAGTAGTTTGAAGACAAAAACTCAGTGATGTAAATCTTAGTTTGATGAAAGCAAGTGTTGTAACTTTGCATCAATGCAATGCGGAATCTCTGTGTATCAAGTTCTTGGCTGCTAGTTTGACGATTTCATCAAAAAGGGTAATCGTATGACTCAGTTAGTTACAACTTTCGTTTCATGATCTGGATGGACCATAGCTATAAGCAATTGGTGGAAGATAGCGTCAGGAAAAGCTCTATCAAGCCTTTTTGCACAAGTAATGAGGCAACATAAACAATATCTATCTGAATATGAGGTTGTTTGTTAATGAAGCTCTAACAGAAAAGTCAGAAGCAAGAGTACTAACCAATAATCTATCAGAAGCAAGAGTACTAACCAATAATTTATCTCTAAATCTTAAGATGAATACACCATCACGCCCAATCTGAAGTAAGCGGAGTCTGGCATCCAATGTGTAATTTTTTGCAATACAAATTCTGGAGGGCCCCACCATTTGGCAGGATAATGACATGATATCGCCATTAAAAAAAGGGCGCTAGCTGTTTCTTTCCTCAAGTGGACGATATCCGGTAAGTTGATAAGATTCATGCCTCCATCTTTTCCATAGCAGATCTTCTTTCTTGTTCTCTTAAGATTGATTTTAGGTCACTTTGGGGAATTTGCCTTGCGTTTCCTATCTGTTTTCTCGTCAAGGTTGGATTCTTGCAAACTGCCCTTTTCTTTTTTCCGTATTTTAACTTTCTGTTTGGTTTCTGAGAAGTCGCAGGTTGTAAGGAAAATTTGACCCACTAAACCAAATTTTCTTGCCGGTCAAAAGATGGTTTTTTGTGAATGTTTGGATGGGAAATTTCTGAACTTTCAGTTTAATGTCGATGTTTCTGATGAACATGCATCTGGGTTTTTCAACAGTTCATGAACTAGCAGACCCTTGTGTTTGGTTTTTAGGTTCTCTTTTGGGGGATAAAAGTTTGTGTTTTGGGGTTGTTTTCAACTTCTAAACGGTAAGAACATGAATCATCTGCTTCCTCGTATTACTTCCCTTTTCCTTTAGTCGGTAGAAAAACCGCTTGAAAGAGATAGTCAAGGAAAGGAAAGAGAGAACAAAATCAATTTAACCATGAGATAGCTCGAGCTTGAAAGGTCCTTGTGGAATTGAAAGTTGTTTATATCACATCTAGTGTAATTCTCAGAATCGAATATAAACCTTGCTATTGGTATTCAGAGACTGTTCTTCGTGAGAAGTGTTTATGGATTAAACTTCCATTTTTTCCTTCATAATGCATTGGTTGTTTCCTGTTATTGTTGTGTTTCATGGTGTTTTTCCTTATTATAACTTCCATTGTTGACAGTATCAAATATGGGGCAAGCCTTAGGTTGTATTCAAGTGGATCAGTCTAATGTTGCTATAAGGGAACAGTTTGGGAAGTTTGATGATGTGCTTGAACCTGGTTGCCACTGCTTGCCATGGTGTCTGGGGTACCAGGTGGCTGGTGGACTGTCTCTACGTGTGCAACAGCTTGATGTTAGGTGTGAAACTAAGACCAAGGTACATTGTTTCCATGAATGGATACCACTACTTTTAACATTACTTTGCTAAATTCTGTGAATCGGAAGCGGAGTATCGGGGTATCTCCTCTTCTTATTATAATTTAATCAAACAGGAAAATGATAAAGAAAAGGTGGAAGGGCAACAAAATAACATTGTGTTATCTTAGTATGAAGTTGTAGTTTAGGCTATTCTGGTCTGGTATTCCCACTGATAATTCCCTGTTTTCAGGACAACGTTTTCGTCACTGTTGTTGCATCTGTTCAATATCGAGCTTTGGCCGGAAACGCTGCTGATGCCTTCTATAAGCTGTCCAACACCAAGGCCCAAATCCAAGCCTATGTTTTTGATGGTATGTATTTATTTTTTTCTTTGGAAAACCAGTAGAACTACACTGTTTCGATGTTTGGACTCAGTAGTTAATAATTATGTTTAATAGTGATAGGATATAATCTGGAAATACAGGGGATTGTTTGACATGATTTTAAAACTGAATTTTGCTTCCTCAGTCATCAGGGCAAGCGTGCCAAAGTTGAACTTGGACGCCGCCTTTGAACAGAAAAATGATATTGCAAAAGCTGTGGAAGATGAGCTTGAGAAGGTATCGCTTGTATTATGCAGGTGATGCTTTTTAGCATGCTAACCTAACCCTTTCTCTTTCTCTTCTCTTGTAGGCCATGTCTGCATATGGTTATGAAATAGTGCAGACTCTTATCGTGGATATAGAGCCGGATGTTCATGTTAAGAGAGCAATGAATGAGATAAATGCTGGTAAATTTTAGGTCTTATAATGATATAGCAATATCAGTGCATTTCTTTTTAAAAAATGATATTTATTCATGACTGCTCAATCTGCTGGTATTAGTAGTAATAGAATATGAGTCGGCTAGAGAGTGTTTAGGCTCTACGAGAGTGATGATAGTCTTTAAGCTTCGAGCTTTTGTGGTTTTAAGCATCATTCTGTGTAGCGTACTGATTCTCCTGCAAAATGTTACAACAGCTGCCAGACTGAGAGTGGCAGCAAATGAGAAGGCAGAAGCGGAGAAAATTTTACAGATTAAACGGGCCGAAGGAGAAGCAGAGTCTAAATACTTATCAGGGCTTGGCATAGCTCGTCAGCGTCAGGCCATTGTTGATGGGCTGAGGGATAGCGTGCTTGCATTTTCAGAGAATGTCCCTGGAACATCTGCCAGGGATGTGATGGATATGGTGCTGTTAACTCAATATTTCGACACAATGAAGGAGATTGGGGCATCCTCAAAGTCGTCCTCCGTTTTCATCCCCCACGGCCCTGGTGCAGTGGGTAACATTGCTGCACAGATTCGCGATGGACTTCTTCAGGGTCATTCTGCCGATCTGCTTCACTAGGAGGACGATTTGTTTGATCAAATTGTCAGATATTTGGTTACTGAGTACTACAAGTTGCTAAGAATTGTACAAGTGTGAAGAATGTTAGATGAGAATGTAAATATGCTTGTGATTGATATCCTAAAACTTATTTACTAGCCATTGTTGTATTGAAAATGGATATAATTCTGCTATCAGAGTCATCTGTCTATCTACATTTTCTCTGAGAAAGTATGGAGCTGAGATGTATTCATTGAATGTGAGAGTGAGCTAGAAGGATTAGTTTTGCCGATGGGTTGAGTTTGGACCCGAGTCCAAACTTTTTAAGCTCGGGTATGACCCGAAACTTGAGTCAAATCAAATTCGGAAGTCTTTTTATCAACTCTTTTCAAAATTTTGATCAAATCATTTATAACATTATTATAACCCCAGATTTGGCGAATGAACATAATTTTTAATGTGAGTAAATTATTTTTATTATTGAAAAAAATTATGTAATCGCATTTTTTTAATCTGAGTAAATTATTCTTATTATTTTTAAAAATTATGTAATTGTAATTTGATAATAAGATCAGTGGAAATTTTCTCATTGATACTAAATTTAAAATTTTTATTTAATTTGTATAAAATTTTAACATTTTTTAAAATTTTTGTGCTATATATACAAAAATTCATAGACTTATGTGTTGCACATAATTTGTTTAACATATTTATAATTCAAATAAACCAAAAATTTAAAATTATTTTCAGTAATATATTATATTTTAATGTACATAAAAATATTTTAAACATTTATAATTTTAAGCATATCCTTATTCATAATTGAAAATTAACTTTTCAACTGTAATTGCAATTAAAAACCTTTGAAATAGCAAGCAGAAAAGAAATAAGTTCTATTAATTAAACATCATTAATAATAACATTAAATACTCACAAAGTACTACAATTTGCATTAATAAAAATTTCAATCACTAAATATAATTAGGAAAAAAAACCATGCCCATTAGGTCGCTTGTTAAGGTAAAGTCAATATTTTAAAAATTGAATCGGAAATTAAGTCGGTAAGGCATGAAGTTTAAAGTTTACAAAGTTTAACTGATATTAAATTGTCATAAAGTCAATCTTGAATAAAATTGAAAAAATAATATTAAATAAAAATTAATTAATTTATTTTAATTTATAAAAATCAATTTCAATTAATTAATAAATTGAATTGAGAAGTAAAAACTGAAAAAAAAAGAGACCAGACTTTTATTTTCAATCACAGGGTAAAATAGAACTACAGTAACGTGTCTTCTTCCTGATAGTCAAATTAAATATTCCATACTTTTTGGAGATTGATTCATCACAGACACGGATTGGTTGTCAAATTCTTATTGAATTCTATCCGTTGTAAAGAAAGCAAGAGGCTTGTTGGCCGATGGACACTTGACTACGATGTTTTTGACGTGTAATGATTTATATCAATCCCGACAAAATGAGGATTAACTGGCTGAACTCTGAAGCTCTGTAGCTGACAGTTCCCACGTAAGAGTTCATATATATATCAGATTCATGCCACCTATGTAGGGTTCATGTGAGCCATTAGCATCTTTTTCTTTGTTGTTGGAAACTGCGATTTGGGTATCCGTTTTTTCTCAAATTTTCGTATGTTTCTCCTCTGTCCTGTAAAGATCATATCATTATTGTTCTGATAACAATGTTTTAGCGGTTATCAATTTTCTTTTATGATGGTGTTCTGTGTAATAGAATATGGTTCATTCAGCAAAATTATGTCAGAAAGATTAGAAGAGCAGAAGCAGCATAAATTCATCCTGTTGCTGCTTCCATGGATGATAAGAAATGTATAGAAAGTATCTTTCTACTAAACAGAACTTGATACTGACACAAATCACCAAACGAATGTATATAAATTTTTGATTTGATGGCTTTGACGAGTTCTCTTACTCTTTCACAGAAATGGGTAACTTTTACTGCTGTATAAGAGTGGATCAGTTTCCATTAAGGAGACATTTGGGAAATTTGATCATGTTCTTGATTCTGGATTTTATTGCAAGCCTTGCTCAAAGGGTGGTCAGCTTGCTGGCCATCTCTCACTTGGGTTGCAGCAGCTGGATGTTCGTTGCGAGACTAACAATGTCTAAATTATCCACTGCTGTTTTTAATTTTTAAAGCACCTAAGTTGATTTAGACTGCAGAATTGGTATCAACACCTCTGACATGACAGAACTCATGTGTTGGTTTATTTAGGAAGAAGAATGTAAGAAGAAAACTCTTATTTTTATTTAGCATAAGCTTACCAATTTATATCGTCTTTCTTTAACCAAAATTCAAAAATCGAATAACCTCTAAACTAAATTAGCATAGAATAAAATTACTAAAAAACATCAGCATAGAATAAACATAAAATCTGTACTTAAAGAAAATATTCTAATAACTACTTTAACTATTTCAAAGTTACATGTTCTACAAGCTGCATTCTTGTTTGTTCTCAAAGGGATGGTGCATGTTCAGAGCCTTAATCACATCTTGTCTGTAGAATAACAGATGGGACTGATATACAGTAGATTTAGTTCATAAACATTTATGGTCATCTACTAAGCTGAAAAGTTCCTGTTCCTGTCATGTTCTGCAGGATAATGTATTTGAAAATGTTGTAACCTCAGTTGAATACCGAGCCCTGGCAAACAAAGCCAGTGATTCTTTTTCCAAGTTTAGCAACACCAGGAACCAATCCAGGCTTATGTTTTTGATGGTATAATACACTTTAATGTCTTTATTGGCCACTGCTTATAGTTATTGACGAGGTTAAATCTGCAAATTTTCCGGTAATTAGAGCAAGAGTATCAAAACTAAAATTGGTTGATGTTTTTTTCTGGAGAATGATTCAAAGTTGTTAAAAATGAAGTTTTTATTTTAAGATAAAATTTGAAAAGTAGTAAAGTTAAGATATGCTATTTGTTAAAAGATAAAATTTATATATTAATATAAAGTTATTGACTGTTAGAATTTAAACTTTTAAAATTTTGATTTGTTTGTTTAATCTTTATCTAGATATTAGCTAAGTATGTTATTTCATTACTTATATATTTAGGCCTTCAACATCAATGTAAAGTGTAACTTATCAATAAGTTGCCTGTTGCATTATCTCTTTTTTATTATATTTTTTTGGTTAAATTCTGGTTCTAAAATCTAACATGGTATCAGAGTTCTCAAAGATCTTGAGGGACTTATGAGTGAGTAAGGCTTTATAAGCTCAAGAGCAAAGAAGGGCAATAAGAAACCAAGAAAGTAAAAAGATGATAGAGGGAGCCTATCTAGCAAAGGTTCTGTCGTCAGAAAAGAAAGGAAATAATCCTCAGTATGGCTATTATGAGAAGGTTGGTCATTTAAAGAAAGGTGGCTGGCATAAAGAAAAGTCTCGATGCTTTATGAAAAAGGATTGCAAGTTTAACAATGAAGAACAAACAAATATAGTGCAAGTGATTGAAGAAGACAACATCTTCTAGTTGGTGAGAAGTGCACCAAGACTTATCATAGAGATAAGTTGTCGGACCCCGCTCCCGGAGCCCGACGGTCCCAGGTGGTGGGCCCTGACTGAAGCCCATTCCCGAGACCTGGTGCCTTGCTAAGGCCCTGAACCTGAGCCTAGCTGAAATTCTAATACCTGACACTTGCTGCTAACTCACGTTGGTGGTGAGCGTGCACTGATTTAGACTTAAGCTCAACTCCAAAATAATATAAAATAAAATGAATTAAATAAATAAAAATATAATTTTTAAATCGTGTCCGTTAAACGGACATGAACTGGGCTTGGAGGCCAACTGACCCGAAGCTGTCCGTTAAACGGACATGCGTGTCCGTTTAGCGGACATGAAGCGACTCATGGGTACTATTCCACCCGTAGCTGTCCATTAAACGGACATGAGTGTCCGTTTAGCGGACATGATGCGACTCATGGGTACTAGTCCACCCGTAGTTGTCTGTTAAACGGGCATGCGTGTCTGTTTAGCGGAGATGAAGTGACAAAAGGGTA
>JANVCL010000001.1:24714883-24726379 GCA_026546855.1 Erythroxylum incrassatum
GTTAGGTTTAAAAAGATGAGGCTATTTTTGACATTTCTAATTCTTGTCCATAGGACAAGAATTTCCGTACCTCAGTTTTGAGAGGAACAAAAATTTATGTTATCATTCTCTGAGGACGGAACAAAATTTATATCCTCGATAAGCAAACAGGTTGAAGAACAGAACTTTTGTGTCCTCGTCATCCGTCCTCACCTCCGAAGACGGTAACCAAACACAACATAACAGAATTGATGGAATTCTTTTTAATTAATTGAAGTAGGCCAAAGTTCTCCTGAACCGCAAATGTTGCCTTCAAATTTAATAGCAATTGGCTGTTTTGGACGGTGACGCTGTTTTCCGTTCCATCACAAATACCAACATCCATTTATACGTAAGGCATCGTGCGAATTAAGCGGACTCTTCTTTTTTCTTTTATTTTTTGGTTTTTCACGGAGTATTTTGAGAAGGCTCTAACTATAAAAAGAAACCATTAAGCTATCTATTCTTAAGCTAATATTCGCTCCAACTGAGTAGGATCCTTGCAAGAAGAAAAGCTCTGGTTAATTCGATAAAGTCAAACATTGTTTACTGAGACTGGACCGTACAATATGCCCTGCCCATGTTCAAGTCTCTAAATTGAGTTAGCAATTAACTTCTGCTATACCTCCTACTCCCCTTCTTCTTTCCTGTGTTATGACGCATTTAAAGTTGGAAACTTGAACCATAAATCACACCAAAGGAATGCTACACTTACTCAAAACATAGTTCTAATCTTTATCCAGATATTAACTAAGTTTGTTATTCCATTGCTTATATATTTAGGTCTTCAACGTTAAGATTAAACAAACAAATCAAAAATTTAAAAGTTTAAATCCTAATAAATAATAACTTTATCTTAATAGATAAAATTGTATCTTTTAACAAATAGCATATCTTGTCTTTACTACTTTCTAAATTTTATCTTTAAATAAAAACTTCATTTTTAACAACTATGAATTATTCTCCAAACATACCCTTTTAATTCAAAATTATTGGAGCACATCTTTCTACAATTTTTTTCTTTAGAGCAGTCCTATTTGAGCACTTCTCTTGTCACTTATCTCCATAGAGTTCTTATCTCTATGATACGTCTTGGTGTACTTCACACAAACTAGAAGATGTTGTCTTCTTCAATCACTTATACTATATTTGTTTGTTCTTCATTGTTAAACTACTTGCTCTTCATGACTAAACTTCTCGTAATAGCCATATTGAGGATTATTTCCCTTCTTTTCTGACGAGAGAACCTTTGCTAGATAGGCTCTTTCTATCATCTTTTCACTTTGTTGATGCCTGTTGCATTATTTCTTTTCTATTCTATTTTTGGGTTAAATTCTGGTTCTAAAATCCAACATTTTTTAGCAAAAGAATGACAGCGAAAGCCATGGAAGAGGAGCTTGACTAGGTATTATGGTTCTTGTGTATAATCTTGGAATTGGTTTCTTTAACTTGATAAACATTCTGGCTTTTCACGTTCACAGGCAATGCCTGGATATGGATGTGAAATTGTCAAGGCACTAATCGTTGATATAGAACCTGCTGAGCATGTAGCGCGGGCCATGAATGAGATTAATGCTGGTTAGGAATTCAAAAACCAATTGTCTGATTTTGCTGCTCAAAACACTTTCTTAGTATTCTGAGCTACTGCTTGTTCATAAACAGCTGCAAGGATGAGATTAGCGGCTGACGAGAAAACAGAAGCTGAGAAGATTATCCAGATCAAGAGAGCAGAGGCTGATGCCGAGTCCAAGTATCTTGCTGGAGTAGGTACCGCCCGTCAGCAACAGGCGATTGTAGATGGTCTAAGAGACACTGTTCTTGGCTTCTCAGTTAATGTTCCCGGGACAACTGCCAAGGATATCTTGCACATGGTCCTCCTCACACAACATTTTGATACCATGAAGGAGATTGCTGCAGCTGCCAGTAAATCATCAGCTGTGCTCATCCCTGCCGGGCTTGGTGTCATTGGCGATATGGCCACCCAGATTCAAGATGGTTTTCTCCAGGCAACTTCTAGCCGTTAAAGCTGGAGGTAACAGTAACTGATTTGTGAGGACATGTTAACTACCCTTCCTAATCCTAAACATATCTTTTATCAATACCTGTTTATGTAAAAGCCTCTAATTCATTCCAAGTCCTTAGTAATTTACAAAATTCAATGCGTCCTTGAGTTACATATAGCAACTGGAATTTAACAGTACAAAGCAAGAAGACAATTATTAAAGGGAAGGGGACCACCTGCTGTAGTATTGTCTCCAAAATTCCAAGGAATTGATTCTTTCAAATAAACCACAATCTTGGCGCATTATAAGCAAGTGATTCCTCATGGAAAAGTACAAAAATTATAGTGAGTAATGAAATGCTCAAACCAGCAAAACATATGAACCTCAGGCCCCTCAAATTAACAGTTAACCTCAGTTTTACTTGGATGATTTGAGAATCAAGAACAAGATAACTCAAACAGTAAAGGTATGGGTTTAACACACCTCTTCATTTTATTTTTACATCCAAAACCACTAAATTTTGAAGAAAGAGGCCTCAACAGATAACTCTGTCCAAAGAAGAGTTGCAACCAACCTTGAGAACAGAAGAGAATCAGTCTAGACAACTACATCGCATTCCTAGTGCTCAACTTACTTGTCCCCACCACAATGGGGCTGACAAATTATGGTTTGAGAGCCAAAGCTAAACCAACCTTGGCACTCTTTTCAATAGCCTTCGAGTCCACCTCTCCAGAAATGGTGAAATGGGAGTTGGGTCGCCATTCGTGCTGAATGAGAGCGCTTACTCGACCATAATTGTTCACACGTGTCTTCACTGTGGTAAAAGGATCTAATTCATGCCTGGAACCGACAGTGATTGTGTTCTCATTGGTTGAGAAGCTATACGAGACCTCAGCACCAACAGCAGTCAAAGGGTTCACAATGTGATAGTAGGATGCATTCAGGGAATCACCTTTGTCATTCCTGCATGGCCAAGTATGCAGAGAGCTGACTTTAAAACTCAACTCATAACTACCTAAAATTGGATTATGTTATGAAGATGTCTACAATATCTACTATCAAAATTATCAATTACAGAAAGCCATAAAAAGCTAACAATTCTTTCTAAAATCATCCAAAGCAAACCTACCTCTGGTCACTGGAAAAAGTTACACCTACTGCAACACCTTACTAAAAACCTAGCTGCTAAACTAGGAAGTTACCTTTAGACTACATGCAACCAAACATGATAAGTAGAACATTTGACAAAAAAAATGGACACTCACAAAGTCAATGAAGCAATTAGGTCCTCATTAGCAAAGTTCAATCCAGCATTGCACTTGGTGAAGTTCCCAGTTTTGGTGTCAAAAGAGACATCAGTACCAAGCGCAAGAACGCTAGATCCAATCACACCCGAGAAGTTTACAGTTGGGTTTGTTGTCAATGCTATGCTTGAGCTTACAGCTGCATAGTCGTGCAAATATTGCAGTTCCAGCTGTACAACATAATGGATAAAGAACACTGCACTCTTGATCATTAAATTTTTTAAAAAAGAAAGGGATGAACCTCCAGTATTTTATACCAAAACCAACATCCTAGTAACTATTTCAAGAGGTTAACCAGAAGCCAACAGAAAATTTCTATAGGCTTCACTTTTGCATAAGCCAACTATAAAGACCTCACCTTGCCAGACCTTTGATCAGGAACTTTGAAGCTAAAAATTGTCTTCAGTCCAGGAGCTGGTTCATTAACCGTGATGGTGGTAAGGAGCTGACAAAGATATAAAATTGCAACTGAGGGAGCCAGTGATCGACAATGAATTTGAACCAGAAAAAATTGAGACAGAGAAGAACAAAATCGCAAAAGAATATAATTTCCAAAGAGAGGAATATAATCAAAGACTTGAACATGAAATTCCTAGTACAGTGTCAATATGAACCAGTGACTGACATTCCCATGAACAAACTCATAATACAAAGTTATCTCACGTTGGAGCTTGTGTCCACTTTGATATCAGTTGTGATATTCTTGTTCTTCAGCTGAGTGTTTACATCAGCAAAAAATAAATCACCTTTCTTTGTTCCTGAGGATGTAATGGACTGCAATAGTAAAATGTAGATATGAGTCAGAACAATATGCTAAAGGGAATAAATACTTCAATAAACAGATGAAAAATTAATAAATATAAGTTACAAACGAGAGCATTTAATTAAAAAAATGAGGAGTCTAGAGTCTAGACTTCAAGCCTTGTCAAACAAGGCAGTTAGGGGTTAAAGTTCATACAGCTTATGATCAGCTTCCATCTCCAGCATACTATTTGTTCAGTGAGTTATCACTAATTTTGTGGAAAAATTTAATTCCTGCTTGCCTACAATCTCATTTGATGAGGAAATAAATAAGCAAAAATAACTAAATCATCAATAAAATCCCTCATTTTCCTCTCTAAAATAATACTTTCTAACGTGTAGAACGAACAGTTACCTCAAAGAATAAAACCAAAAGAACAGAAAAAGTGATCCCCATTTAACCAACACAACCCAAACCCCAGCGACACCGCCAATAAGGTCCCGTAAAAAAGTGCATTTAGTAAAATCTGAAAGTGAACCAACCTCTACAAGCAAATGGCACCAAAATATCGATGCAAAAGAGCCTGAACTAATAATCCATAGAACATACTAGCAAAATCTACTAAAGAAAAACTAGGAAGAGAAAAACCACCGGATAAACAAAGTTGAAAAAAGTATTGGAATCAAACTGAGGTAGAATGAGAGACTTACAACTCCAGTAGGTGAGTAAGTAGTGATGGTGAACTTGTGGTCAGTCTGGTAATCCTTGTACAATAGATCTGAAAATAAAACCCAAAACCAAAAAAAAAACCCATTAAGAATCACCAGTACATAAAACACACATGAACATCCAAATAACAATCTTTCAATAAAAGTTCCAATCTTTAGATAAAATGAGAGAGAAATAGCTTGCCATAAATGAACAAAAATAGATAAGGATAATGAAGAAGACAATGGGTACCTCTGGCTTTCTTGCCAATCTCAGTGTAAAGACCTGGACCCTTGGCCATGATTTGAACTGATTGATACACAACGAAAGAGACACAAAAAATGGGTGACCTTCCGTTTGGGGTTTTATTTAAAGGGGAGGCCAAAACCCTAATTTGAACACTTTTTCTTTATCGGCGGAGTTTTGTGTATTATTCTCTTTATCGGCGGAAAAAAAATTGGCCCTCTGATCTAACTAGTGATTGTGTGTGGACCGTTGATCGGTTATTTTGACTAATTATGATTGATTTTCTTGGTGATCACGTGACCTCTTGCCCAAGGCTGCAAAGTTATTCATATACAGCATCCCTTTCTTTTATTAATTGATAAATAATTAAAATTTAATTTCTTGATCTATATTTTTAATTTCTAGAAATTTATAAAGCTCTTCTATTTCAATAAACCTAAAAAATTCTTCAAATTATATCTGATTAAATTCAAAAATTATAGACATTCCTGCATTTTCAACCATCATTATTTTGAATTTCCCATTTATTGATATTATTGGATCGCTCTTCGTACAATTATATAAATTGATTTAACAATGATAGAATTTTTTGATATTCTACCCAATAATTTCCTGATCCGCCATGCAATGCAATGATATGAAATGATATAATCCCTTTATTCTCTTGAAACGTTTGATACGAAAAAACCAAAAAAAAAGATTTGATGTGTCTTAAGAAGTAGGGAATAAGAATCAATCTTTTTTTTATTCAATGTTTTTGCCCAGTTTAACTACCTGATCGTATTCTCGTTATATTTTAGCATACTAATTTCTATTCTACTTTTTCTGAATTTATTCTCGAATGACTTATATTTTTCTATTTTATGAAAAAATAAAAGAGAAAACAAAAAGGTATCTTCTTCGTGATCATTTACTTAACTTTATAAATTTTAGTTAAGATAATATTAAGAATTTTAAAAATAACATAAAATTGCAAAAATATCTAATATTTTTTAATTTATTTAATAATGCATGAATCGTAATTATTATTTTTTAAATATATGAACTCAATTTAAAAATTCTGATACAAAATGACTTTTCTTTTCTTATATTGAAATTTTTCTTAAATTAATTAATACTCTCTTTACTTTCATAAAGCAATATTTCATTTATTGGAAAATTTCATAATTTTTATTTTTTGAGTGTTAAGTAATTCGTAAAATTCATGTAATAATATATAAATCACATATTTTTAATAAATTATTTGAAACTCAAAAAGCTTAAACCTCCTAAATCATAAGGTTCCTAAGAGACCATCTTTAAGGTTTGGTTCAATAGTACAACAAAATAACTATCTTAAACAAAACTTTTGTGGTAGAGAAAATTACTTATTGACCTCTTAAAAGTCCATCCAAATAGACACCGAATTATGTTAAGAACAAAAGGACAAACAGTATTGAATAAAAAAATTATTATTGAAAATTAGTAGTTAGGTGAGATTGAATTCAGTTATCTTCATATTGAATCATGACTAAAAGAAAAATAAAATGAAAAATATTATTTCTCCAACACTGTTCTGAACTTCTAGATTTTGTCTGCAACTCCAATGATCAAGGAATACAGTTTTTGAACAGACACAAGTTCGTATCTGTCATTGTATAAAACTTAACACTATGTTAATAATAACAATGTAATGCTATTTAGCTACACATTACTGATAGTATAATTCTTATGTCTGTGTATTCTTTGTAAAGAATTGTGTGTCACAACTGAGTTAAATCGAATGAGATTGCCTGAATTCCATCTCAAAACACTTTTGATCATCTCCTGACCTTCCTGTTTGTAGCAGAAACATCTGTTTCTGTTTCTGGTTTTTTTTTTCTTTTTCTTTTTTTGATGCTCGTTCACAATGCCAATAGGAAGTAGTACAACAAAGCTATTGGCAGAGCAATGAGTAAGCCAGTGATTACCCTGTAGTGGAGGATGAAGCTTGAGTTTTCAAAGAATAAACCAAGAAAGTAATTGAATTTTAAAGAAACGCCAAGATTTGCTTACGCTGTACTCAATATTTCAGGATGAACATTGTACTCTTTCGCGAAAACAAATGGCACGATTCCTTGTGGAAGAGCTGCCTATAAATGTGTCATGGAATTGTTGTTAAACCTATCTAAAACCTGATGGTTGATCTGAGAAACGAAATCTTTACTCACCTGAACTAGTGCCACTCTTAACACTGTACCTCTTAGTCCAAGGGCACTGGAAGAAGCTGCCATTAAAGCAGGCCCTGCAAGGAACTTAATCACCAGGGTCATTGCTGCCATCCTGAAGCCACATGCTATTATACTGGTTCGTGATGCCATGAACAGACCTGTTTGGGTTTCAGGATGTAAGTGTTTCCAGGATTCTTGTGAAATATGTTCGGTTTTAGTTTATTGACAGGTATAAAAAACTACCTAAGCTGAACATTGCCATGCCAAGTCCTCCTGTTGATAGTATTGTTATAGATTTATCAACAATTTCAGGCATGTTCACTCCCCATCTGAAGAAAGTTTCAGGTTTATCTCAGAAATAAGATGACGAATATATAGACTATATCTTGAAACCGAATCTATCTCAGGTGTATCAGCAGAATTTACCTGAAGTGTATGCTTGCCCAAACAAGACCCACCAATGTAGCATGAAAATTGGGATTGCCCACCAGCTTTCTTCCCACTGTCAAGAGAATGAGCAAGGTTGAGAATTTTGTTGATCTTCCAGTTTGTAATTCCTCTTCTCTTTCTTTTGTTTGCATTTCTTGAGAATCCTCCACATCCCCTGGAAACATATCAAACACGATTACCATGGAAGAATTGTAAGAAGATAAATAATACAGCTTAGAAAAAAATTGTATCAACAGCAGCACAGTGATTGTAGATCTTTACTCTGATGTTAGAAATTGGTAACAGGAAAAATAACTTGATTGCTACTAAAGCTACTGGCATCATGGAAATATCAGGAAACATTATGGACATAGAACTGAAAAGGTTTTTTTTGGGGGGGGGGGACCCCACTTGAGTAATCTTCTGTAACTAAAGTTGGCTGAACAGGATTTTAGATCAATAGTTGAATGCATTATAGGCCAAGATTATGGACATTTTAAGCCAAAACCTACCTGTAGTTTCAGAAGGTGGGATAGCAGAAGCTGCCCTGGTGGCATTGAGCTCAAACATAAACAGCAAGAGGTTGTACCAGATTATGCTTTGTAAAACAACTATCTGGGAAAGTAGTGTCTCAGCTCCAACGCCATACATGGCCTTCAAAAGCGGGATTCCGAGGATCAAAGTGTTTGGCAATGTTGACAGAGACAGGCCGGTGATGATCCAATTCATCCTCCCTCTAGAGCTAATTCTGGTGACTGCTGCAAGTACCAAAATTGCCAGTAGTTTTTGGAGAAAGTCAGAGAGTATGAGTCTTATGTTCATTTTGTATGGGTTGTTAGCGGAAATAACTTGGAATGACAGGAGTGGAATTGAAAACTTGGCAACAAACTTGTTTATGCCTGCACATTGATCTGGTGTGAAAAGCCTGCACCATTTCACTGAAATATAGGCGAACATCATAGCAACATATAGGGGAACTGTGGCTGCTACCACATGATAAACATCAGCTAAGGAAATCATGGCAAGCAAGATTGGAAGATGGTGATGTGCACTACAACTTAAAGTTCCTGCAGAGGATGGCTTGTCAGATAATACACACACATATATATATATAAAGAGTTGCAGTTACTCAAATCTGTTCTTGTCAGAGGCTTCATAAGAAAACAGCATCAACTAGTTCCCAGAATGACCCCATTTAGGTCTGATATCTTTGTGTCAGGAAAGTAACATGATAAATGCCTTTTTTCCCAAATGTAAATCTAGTATTATGCTGTCCCACAATGTTCCTTATACTTCTGCATTGTACACTAATCTACTTTCGATGTACAGTCATTTTTGCCTGCTGTGATGGTCAAGTATCAATCAGAAGTGGCCATCTTGCAACTATGAGAATCTTTTTTTCCAGTAGTGAAAGCATTGAAAGATCTGGGCATTTCTGTAATCTAAGTTTAAAGATAGATTCCATCTTCCTTCTTGTTAAGTCTTCTGGTTCTTTAACCAAAGAAGAGCTATGTAGTAGTATAGTAGCTAGGCTGACACTTGACTATTAAGTCTATCCAATAGGCTTTAATTTTTTTATTTTAATAAACTTAAAGTCTAAAAGTTGAAATGAGAAGATCCATTTTCTTTGTTTGTTCCTTCATTTTGACCATGTCTTTATCTTTATTTTTTACCTTAAATTAAAATTTCATATAAATTAATACTGATTTTTTTTTTCATTTTAGGCCAATGTAACCCTGTTAAGTATGCACTTTCTGTCATACTATTCTTAACTTATGAGATTTCTTTCAGCTTTGGACTAGGGGAAGAAGGAATAAAGAAGTGCATTGCAAGAGAAGTAATTGACGTACTGAGTTTATGACAGTGGTAAGGAAGAATTTTTATGCCAAAAATGGTCAAAAGTGATAGAATAAATGTTGTTGGGAATTTACTTTATGCAATTGTGCAAATTTTTCCCAGAAAATCCCATTTGTCTCTTTCTTCACCCTGTCTTTGTTTCCATAAATTGCTAGTTCCTCTTCAGGTGCAGCATTCGATAGCTTATACCATTCCATGTTGTTTGAAGGTCAGTAACGAATATCTTCCTCAGGTGACTTTTGACAAGAAGAGTCTGTTTCACTAACTTTGAGAAGCTTGCAACAGGATAGTCTCATAAAATTTTGATTATATCAGAAGTCTTTCACCTGAAACCAAGAAAATTTTCAGTCTCTAATAAAATTTTGATTATATCAGAAGTTTTCAGCAGAAACCAAGAAATTTTCAGTGTCAATGAACTCTTAAATTCCTTGCTGATCACCATTTTTAACTCTTGACCCTGCGTTGAGATACATCTGCAGGTTTTTTACAAGTTCAACTGTAGATAGCTTATATCAATTATATAGCCTGAAGGGCTGAGATAAATGAAGGAAATTAGTCTTAATCTTCAATTGAGTTTCTGGTCTGCAGAATCAGGAAGATCATTTGGTAAATCTAACTTGGAAGTATGTTTATATGCAGCTTACTCAGAACACGTAATTTGGTGCAAAACGAATGCTGTGCATGCATTTAAGATCCTCGATTATTGAAGTAAAGAATGTCCTCAGCTCCTAACATCTACTATTCAGCTCTTGTCTTTAAGGAGCTATTAAACAATTCAGACGAAGTCACGAAAGTGGGGTAAAGTTCACAGAGACTATTCTTTTTCCTTAAGAAATTGCCAGTTCTTTTTCACCTTTCATACGCTTTATATCTGAGTCAGTCAGGTGGGGGGATCGGGATTCCTGGCTTTTTGTACCATTTTTTTAACACTTAGATTACACTTTCCAGGGCTTATAATCCCTCCTGAACTGAGCATTCAAATCTCTTTAAGCAGCTTCATCATGTTTTAAGTGTTGCACGCTTACATCTATAAAACAAAAGGGCCGCCATCTTCTTCATCCTTTTGTGTGGTACAAGATTGTAAGACATTTTCTTAGTTAAAGTTACTTGTAGTTAGTTAGTTGACCGCATCAGAACAGAAAAGAAGAGCTTTATTATCCGAAAGGAAGAATAAAGCTGAGAAATTGATACTGAACTGTAATGTATTGATTTCTTATGTTAAAGTTGCATTATAATGCACACTGTCTTTATACACAATTTGAGATAAGATGTATCAATTTGTATTTGAATGTATCCAAACTAAATGATTAATTGTATGTGATTATATCCAAACTAAAATGATTAGGCACAATGAGATGTTTTTTTAATATAATTACAACATAAGGATTAGGAAAATATTTTGTTATCAAACCCGCAAGTTAATGTTTGGAAGAACATTAGAATCCAATAGTTTTGTGAGAATGACAGTAAGTTAGTAAGAAGCCGATATATGAGGTATGAATAGAAATTTCTTCACAACCAAATCACGAACAAAATGTATATCAATTTTAATATGATTGGTACGAGCATGAAGAGACTGGAATCTGAACCAAGAAAAGTAGCGCTTATATTGTCACAGTACAAAAGTGGTTTAATACCAAAGAATCCAAATTTAACAAGTAGAGAATTAAGCCAACATATCCATTGTCAAAGTTATCAGAAAAAAACAACTTGAACATTCTTTCATTATTTTTTTAACAATCTTATAAATAATTATACATAAAAGGGTATAAGATAAAATATAAAAGCTAACACAATCTTAATATTAATATCCACAAATTGATACAATGGAAAATCTAAGTAAGAGAATTGGATTTTTCCCTGAAAAGAAAAGGCAAATAACATAAAAGAGCCCCTGTGATATACTTGATTATTCATCTTAGTCCCTGTGTTTTTAATTCGTTAACCCTAGCCCCTGTGTTTTGTAATCTCATTCAAGATGCCCATTTGAGTTTTTTCGG
>JANVCL010000001.1:24749517-24760153 GCA_026546855.1 Erythroxylum incrassatum
AGTCGTCAATATAATCATCGACCGAACCCCGCTGAACAATCATTTTTAACTGTTCAATCGGGTGCCCTTCATCCCTATCTCCACAGCGCTCGAACAATGAGCGTTTAAACCTTTCCCATGTCATATATGGGTCTAGCTCCCGTAAGTTCATGAACCAGTAGAGCGTCAACCCCTCTATGCAGATTTGAACCATGGGTATACATAGTTCATGGGGAATGTCATGAATAAGGAAATACGACTCTGCTTTAGTAACCCAGGCGAAAGGATCATCCCCGTGAAAAGCAGGGAGGTCGACCCTACGTGTGACGTTCCTGTACTCTTCCCACGCACGTTCTGTGGCCATCGAAGAGGGGTGGTCACCTGGACGACGTTGCCCATCTTCCATCTGTACACTTGGAGGTCTTCCATTACCGGTGGTAACCAACGAGAAGTGAGCTGGTTTATCACCACCAGCTGAAGATGACGCATTATGGGTGAACTCCGGCAGATTCTTCTCTTCACCCACCTTTTGTTTTTGTGCATCTCTTGCCCTTAAAGATAAAAATCCCTCCTTCATCTCCGTTTGCAGCAGACCTTGTGGCTTAGCCAGCGTTTCTACACTGGCCATCAAGGTACTCATCTACGTTCGAAGGTCCTTCAATGTAACATCGTGTGACTTAACCATTGCCTCTTGAGCCGACAATGACGACTCTTGTCTCCTAAGAGACGCTTCTACAGCAGCCACCCTAGCCTCCATCCTAGTTTGCATATAACCTCTACCCTCTTGGCCTCTCAATGAAAGCACCAATTGTTAAGGATAAACTGTAGAGATTGTATTATTTACATATAAGGTAAGAGTTACAGCTATAGACCCTCCTGAGGAATCTCCCAGGCCAATGTACTAGACAATTCTCAATCGATATCCCCCCTCTCCTTCCTAAGATCAATCATATACTGCTGCCTCTATACAATCTCTCTCTCCATAACAAACTCCCAACAGACTGCCTAACAGCCTGCCTATGTGGCCATGCTACTCTTCCCCATCTTACCCCTACGAATGTAGGTTTGGATGGGCTTAGGCTGATGCACTATGGACTGGGATGTACTAACAATTCCCTCCTCCTCAAGAGGCACCTTGTCCTCAAGGTGAAGAGAAGGAAACTGCCCTTTGATGTAGTCTGCGTCCTCCCAAGTTGCTTCTTCAGCTGGTTTGTCTTTCCAACGAACAAGCCACTGGAGAATGGTGCTCCCCTTAGACTGAATCAGGCGTGATGCTAAAATAGCTTCTGGTTCAACTAGGTCTTCCTGATCCATTTCTAACCCCTGAGGTAGTACATGCTCAACAAAATGGTCACCTACTGCTTTCTTCAATTGAGAAACTTGAAAAATCGGGTGCACTTTGGAAGCTAGAGGAAGTTGGAGCTGATAAGCAACTTGTCCCACCTTTTTCACAATCTGGAAAGGCCCATAATAACAAGCTGAGAGCTTGGGGCAAATCCTTCGAGCAACAGAGGATTGCCTATGTGGGCGAAGTTTCACAAAAACCAAATCCCCTTCTTGAAAACGCACTTCCCTCCTACGACAATCGGCAGCCTTCTTCATCATAACCTGGGCACGAAGGAGGTTGTGTTTCAACTGCCTCAAAGCCTCATCTCTATCAATTAAGGCTAACTCCACAGATTCCACCTGAGTTTCCCCTTGAGAAAAATGAAGTAGGGTAGGAGGTAAACGGCCATAGACAACTTCAAAGGGAGTTTTCCCGGAAGAAGCATGGAAACTTGTGTTATACCAGTATTCAGCCTAAGCTATCCAATATGACCAGTTCTTAGGCTGTTCAGAGGAAAAACAGCAAAGGTAAGTTTCAAGACACCGGTTTAGAACCTCCGTTTGACCATCCGTTTGTGGATGGTAGGAAGAACTCATCTTTAGGACTGTCCCTTGTAATTTAAACAGCTCCTTCCAAAAATTGCTAGTGAAGAGTGGATCTCTATCACTTAATATAGAACGAGGAAGACCGTGTAACCTTATTACTTCACGGGTGAAAGCTTCAGCCACTATTCTGGCAGTGAAAGGGTGCTTGAGGAGTAAAAAGTGGGCATATTTAGACAAGCGATCCACCACTACTAAAATGACTTCAAAACCGCAAGACTTAGGAAGTCCTGTAATGAAGTCCATGGAGACTTCATCCCAAATCAACTAAGGAATGGGTAGGGGCTGCAAAAGGCTAGCAGGGGTCATGGCCAAATATTTGTTCTTCTGACAAACAATGCACCCTCGCACATACTGTTGAATGGAATGCTTCATTCCCAACCAAAACAACCCAGAAGCTAACCTTTTATATGTCTTAAGAAAGCCTGAATGCCCTCCAGAAGGTGAAGCATGGAACTCCTGCAAAAACTGAGGGATAAGCACTGATTTTGCTGAAATAACTAATCTGTTTTTGTAAAACAATAGGCCATCTTTGAAATGATAACCAGGTTTAGAATGTGCATTTTGCTGGAGGGCTGTAATGATTAATTGAAGCTGGTCATCTTCCTTGAGTTCTTGACGAACAATATCCATATCTAACCAAAACGGGGCTGAAATAGCTGAAAGTAGCAATCTGTCTTCCTCCACCCTAGAGAGAGCATCTGCTGCCCCGTTTTGTTTACCAGGTTTACAGATTACTTCGAAGTCTAAACCCAACAGCTTAGCTTGCCAACATTGTTGGTCTATGGAAGGAATCCGTTGATCCAATAAGTGCTTCAAACTCCTATGATCGGTGTAAACCTTGAAATGTCTCCCAATTAGAAAATGTTTCCAGTGCTGTATTGCCATTACCACCGCCATAACTTCTTTTTCATAGACTGATTTAGAAAACGTCGATTCAGCCAAAGCCTTGCTAAAATAGGCTAGTGGGCGACCTTCTTGAATCAAAACAACACCCATCTTTCTTTTTGACAAGCATAACCGGGCTTGAAAATGGGCTTATACTATGCCGGATAACCCCTGTTTCGAGTAAATTCTGTATCTGTCTTTCAATTTCATCCTTGTGATGGTGTGCATGTCGATATGGACGAATATTCACCGGTACTGGCCCCTCCTTTAAGTTAATAGCATGATCATGAACCCTCCTAGGTGGGAGGCCCTGAGGTTCAAGAAAAACTGACCCAAACTTAGACAAAACAAACTGTAATTCCTTCAGTTGGTCTACTTCCAAGGTGGTTCTTTTATTTGGTTAATGATCCCCCAATTCGCATCGACCATAACAACCCTTCCACTTCCAATTTCTAATAATTTAAAATCTGTTGCAAAGCATGAGGGGAAGAGGCTTTCATGTTGATCCCTTGCAAGGTGAACTCCATTCCTCTTCGATCAAAAGACATATACATCTTCCTCCAATCAACCATTACAACTCTGGTATAGGAGGTGATCTATGGAAACATTGACTACTATCAATAATATCCTAATCTATAACCTATTGAGTTAGAGGTTCCTAACACCAACCATGCCACACCTAGGATTAGATCAGGCCCTCTAGTATCAAAAACATAAGCATTTACGGTGAAGTCCTCCCCATTTAGCTCTAACTTTATCCCATTACAGATTCCTTGTGAAAAATAGCGGTGACCATCTCCCAACCGAACTCCAAATGGCCTAGTTGGAGTAACAATAAGTCCCATAGTCTCTACCAACCTGCTGGATACAAAATTATGGCTAGCCCCGCTATCAACCAAGATAACAACAGGCACTTCCCGAAGCTTACCAATCAAAACCATGGATTTTGTTGGAGGAGATTGATCCTTCTCTAACTCTCCGAACTCCACTGAATTACATACCAGCTCCCAATCTTCTTGCTGCCCTTCGTCGGCTGGTTTTTCTTGTTTACTCTCTTCAACTTCATCTTGATCGTCTTCCCAAATTATCAGTCGAAACTCTTTATCTGGGCAGCGGTGGAGGGGACTGAATGTCTGCCCACACTTGAAACATAAGCCTTTTGCCCTTCTTTCCATAAGCTGGTCATAGGACAAATTACGTGTCCCCTTCCATCTTGAGTGCCCTGGTCGGTGTTCGTCAGAGGTGGGACCTCTCTGCTTGTTAAGTGGTTCCTACGCATCATTTTTAATAGCTCCCCCTGCATGAATCGGTTGAGTTGGACGGAACATGTTGGAAATTCCTGTTCGGGGCCCAACGTTTGCATGAAAGCCATCTGGTCTCCTCCTTCCCTCCCATGTCCGAATCACACCTTCACCCACTAATTCCCTTTCAACCTTCTGTGCGATTGAGAGGAGTCGAACCCGAGTTGGAGGATCGTGGGTTCTGACCTTGTTCCGTATTACTTCTCGTAGAACCCCCAGAAAACAACTCATATACCACTCTTCCGGGAAGTGTCCTATTTGAGACACCACCTTTTCAAACTCGTCGATATAGCTGTCGACTGAACCTCGTTGAATTATCAACTTTAGTTGTTCAATCGGTCTCCCTCATCCCTACCTCCATAACGATTGAACAATGAGCATTTAAATCTTTTCCAAGTCATACATGGGTCTAGCTCCCGTAAATTCATGAACTAATAAAGCGTCGACCCCTCCATGCATATTTGAACCATGGGTATACGCAGTTCATGAGGGATGTCATGAATGAGGAAGTACGTCTCTGCTCTCGTTACCCAAACGAAAGGATCATCCCCGTGAAAAGCAGGGAGATCGACCCTACGTGCGACGTTCCTATACTGCTCCCATGCATGTTCGGTGGCCACCGAAGGAGTGTGGTCCCCTTGTCGACGTTGCCCAGCCTCCATCTGCCCACTTGTAGACCTACCGTTGCTGGTGGTGACCGAAGAGAAGTATGCGGTTTTATCGCCACCTGCTGAAGATGACGCATTATGGGTAAACGTCGATGGATCTTCTTCTTCACCCACCTTCTATTTCTGCGAGTTTCTAGCCATCAAGGATATGAATCCATCCTTCATCTCCGACTGTAGTAGACTTTGCGATTTGGCCAGCATCTTTACACTGGCCATCAAGGTACTCATCTGCGATTGAAGGTCCTTAAGCGTGGCATCGTGCGACTTCACCATTGCTTCTTGGGCCATCAGTGACGATTCTTGTCTCCTAAGAAACGCTTCTACAGCCGACACTCTAGCCTCCATTCGTGTTTGCATACAATCTCCACCTTCCTAAACTCTCAATGAAAGCACCAATTGATAGAGGTAACTGTAGAGATTGTATTATTTACGTATAAGGTAAGAGTTACAGCTATAGACCCTCTTGATGAATTATCCCAGGCCAATATACTAGACAATGATCAACCGATATCCCCCTCTGTTTTCCTATGTTCAGTCATATACATCTGCCTCTACACAATCTCTCTCTCTCCATAACAGACTCCCAACAGCCTGCCTATGTGGCCATGCTATTTTTCCCCATCTTACCCCTACGAATGTAGGTTTGGATGGGCTTAGGCTGATGCACTATGGGTTGGGATTGAGTACTAATAGTGTCTATATTTACATCTTAGTTAAATGACCTATTATACAAACACTGAAAATGTACATTTCACCCTATTGGAAAACCATCAAAAGATAGGTGATTACGAGGAAGTGTGCATGCATTGACAACATACAGGCTTATGGACACGCAAGAAATATGCATTATACTTTATAGGACATTTGCACATTCGTGGAATAATAATCTTTCCTACAATTGCCTAGTCTAATCTTTGAGTTTTAACATCAACCTTTTGTTGTTATTGATATATTAATAGTATGAAGTTCATCGTTAGTTGAGACTTACATGAGTAAATGTTATTATTGTGTTCAACATATTGTTTAATAAAACCTATTGTGCACCTTCTCTTAAATATTAAGTTGAAATGCTTAAGTTGCTTGGTTATGTTAATCAACTTTTTATTTTACAGAGCAGACATTTTAATACGGTAGGAAATTTTGTCTTTGTATTTTGAAAGGTCTCTGAAGTCATCCTACAGGAAGGCCAGAACTTTGATTTCTCGGTGATAATGCAGTTGGTGGCTATCTTGTCCATTAGGGCAACTGATGGGCTTAAGGGATTTATGGGCATTGTATGTCTTGATATCTCCTTGTAAACTTTTCCGTCCTTGAAGCTTGTTTGTAAACATAAGTCTGATCACAATGCTTTTACTGAAAAGAAAATAAGATTCATTTAGAGATGACTTATTGTTATGCCCATCTAAGATGCTTATTCAACTTTAGGTATGTAGATCAGTTGCAGACGTTATTGGTTCGTATTCCAAGTGGATGCCTATCATTCAAAGTGATGCCAGGCCCTTATTGTGAGTGTGCTTTATGATTAAATTATATGCAATTTCTATCCATAATGAACAAATTAGCATCATGATCACTGATCTGTTTCCTTGGCTCCATAGATCTCCACAACCACCATTTCATTTTTTGGCTCGCTTATTGATATGTATTTTTGTATAGGACCTAGTCACAGGACGACTCATAGGGAAATCCTCTTTTCTTTTGCCAGAGTTCTTCCCCTTTTAGGCCCTATGGTTGCTGTTTAGAAAACTCATCTTTAACAAGTTTTTTGTCAGCTATTTTACGAAAAATTCTGACTGCATTCTTATTCACTGTAATGCCCTCTAATGCTCAATGGTTTAAGAGTTTTTAGGAAGTAAAATGGAATAAGGATTTGCTAACTTATTTTCCTATTAAAATAGACTTACAAAAATAATAAAATTCCTAGACAAGATGATTATGGCCTCAGTAAGAGAATCACTACAATTACTTTAATAATGAAGTTTATCTTCTTGTATTTTTTCTTTCTTAAGAATGCATATTGCATATCATTACTTCCCCTTTGCCAAAGATCTTGTCCTCAAGCTCGAACTTATGGTAACCTTGTATATCCTAGCCCTCTTTCATCCTTTTCTTCGGATTTTACCAATTCTACCCAAAACAGCTTCTTACATTTATGTCACTGATAGAATCTTCATTATAATTGAAGCAAAGCCCCTTTGCCCTTCGTTCCTCCATCCCTACCTTAGTTAACTTTTTTAAACAAGCGTATTTATGCTCCCTATACTGAATGCTGCCTCAGAGTTTTCCTTCTCTGTAGTTGTCCCTCCGGTGGTTGTTTTTGAATTGCTCCCAACAGGTGTTGCTTTAGGGTTCCTTCCTAAAACAATTTGGCTTCTCCGCTCTAATCATAAATGCGGGCTAGATTCATAGTAGTTGATAGGTAAACCTTAGAGATTGTATTATTTACGTATAAGTTGTAAGTACAACAGTAGTTCCCTCCTGGAAAATATTCCCAGGCCTATACAGAATATCAAGATGACAAATCAATGAATGAATTCCCCTCTCCCCTCTGTTTCAGCTATATCCCTCTGCTGTTTACAATCTCTCTATAACTAACTCACGAAAACATGCATAACCACCTGCCTAAATGGCAGCAGCGGTCCCTTTCCCCATCTTGCCCCTACGGGTGTAGGTTTAGATGGGCTTGGGCTGAACTATGTTTTGAGGCTGAATGCTAACATTTCCCTCCTCCTTAAGAGGCACCTTGTCCTCAAGGTGGACTGAAGGAAACTGCCTCTGATAAAATCTGCATCCTCCCAAGTAGCTTCTTCAGCTGGTTTGGCCTTCCAACGAACAAGCCATTGAAGAATGTTGCTGCCCTTAGATTGAGATACTCGGGAAGCTAGAATTGCTTATGGTTCGGTGAAATCTTCCTGATCCATTTCTAACCCCTGAGGAACTGAAGGCTCAACAGAATGGACACCAGCTGCCCTTTTAAGTTGGGAGACATGAAAAACCGGATATACTTTGGATGAAGGAGGAAGTTGCAATTGATAAGCAACCTGCCCTACCTTGCCAATGATCTTGAATGGCCCATAGTAACGGGCTGAAAGCTTAGGACAGATTCTTCGTGCAACAGAAGACTGCCTATGTGGTCTGAACTTCACAAAAACCAGATCTCCTTCTTGAAAATGGACCTCCCTCTTATGACTGTCAGCAGCCTTTTTCATCAGAACTTGTGCGCTCCATAAGTTGTGTTTCAGCTTTCTCAGAGCTTCATCTCTATCAACCAAGGCTAGTTCCACGGATTCTACCTGAGTTTCCCCTTTTGTAAACTGAAGAATGGTAGGTGGTAGGCGGCCATAAACTACTTCAAAGGGAGTTTTTCCTGATGAAACATGAAAACTGGTATTATACCAGTATTCAGCCCATGTTAGCCAGTAAGACCAATTCTTGGGTTGTTCAGAGGTAAAGCAACAGAGATAGGTTTCTAAACACTGATTCAACACTTCAGTTTGTCCATCCATTTGCGGATGGTAAGAGGAACTCATTTTGAGAGTTGTTCCTTGTAGTTTAAACAACTCCTTCCAAAAGTTACTAGTAAAGGGTGGATCCCGATCACTCAAGATAGAACTTGGGATGCCATGCAATCGAACTATCTCACAGATGAAAACTTCAGCCACTGTTTTGGCAGTAAATGGGTGTTTGAGGAGTAGAAAGTGAGCATATTTAGAAAGGCGATCCACAACCACTAAAATGACTTCAAAACCTCGAGATTTAGGCAACCCAGAAATAAAATCCATAGAGATTTCATCCCAAATCAGCTGAGGTATAGGCAGTGGTTGTAAGAGTCCAGCAGGAGTCATGGACAAATATTTATTCTTTTGGCAAATGATGCATTCCCTTACATCCTTCTGAATTGAAGACTTCATGCCCAACTAAAATAAACAGGAAGCTAACCTTTTATAAGTCTTCAGGAACCCCGAATGCCCTCCCAGAGGAGAAGCATGATACTCCTGCAAAAACTGAGGAATGAGCATAGAATTTGCTGATAGGACCAGTCTGTTTTTGTAGAATAACAACCCATCTCTGCAGTGATAACCAGGTTTTGCGAGTGGATCTTGTTGGAGGGCTGCCAAAATAGATTGGAGCTGGGAATCCTCCTGAACTTCCTATCGAACCACATCAATATCAAGCCAAAACGGAGCAGAAATAGCTGAAAACAATAACCTGTCCCCTTCAATCTATGAGAGTGCATCTGCTGCCCCATTTAGCTTTCCGGGTTTATAAATCACTTCGAAGTCCAGACCCAATAATTTGGCTTGCCAACATTGTTGGTCTATAGAGGGAATGCGTTGATCCAATAAGTGCTTCAAGCTCTTATGGTCCGTATAGACCTTGAAGTGTCTTCCTACAAGAAAATGCTTCCAATGTTGGATGGCCATTACCACTGCCATAACCTCCTTGTCATAGACTGATTTAGAAAATGTGGACTCAGCCAAAGCTTTACTAAAATAAGCTAGAGGGCATCCTTCTTGAACTAACACAACACCCACTCCCCTACCCGATGCATCACATTCAATGGAGAATTCCTTAGAAAAATTGGGCAATGCAAGAACAAGGGAAGTAGTCATCGTTTGCTTTAATTCATCGAAGGCTGCTTGGGACTCCTTATTCCAATTGAAACCATCCTTCTTGGTGAGCTCAGTGAGTGGTTTGGCAATTTTGCCATAATCTTTAACAAATTTTCGATAGTATCCGGTTAAACCAAGAAATCCCCGTACTCCCTTCACATCCTTAGGAATAGGTCAATCTATAATACTTTGGATCTTTGAAGGATCTATAGCTACCCCTTCACTAGAGATAGTATGGCCTAAATACCCCATCGACTGCTGACCAAAAGAGCACTTTTTTTGATTCGCCAACAGCTGATTATCAAATAACAATTGCAGGACACAAGCCACATGTTCCAAATGCTGCTCCCAACTAGGGCTATAGATCAAAATGTCGTCGAAAAACACCAAGACAAACTTCCTTAACCAAGGTTTAAAGATTGAATTCATGGTGGACTGAAAAGTAGCCGGCGCATTCATGAGGCCGAAAGGCATTACAAGGAACTCATAATGTCCCTCATGAGTTCGGAACCCCGTCTTATAAATGTCCTCCTCCCGGATTCTTATTTGATGAAACCCCGACAAATCAACCTTGGAAAAGTACTTTGCTCCGTATATTCCTCCATCAACTCATCCACTATAGGAATTGGAAACTTGTCGGGTACTGTGAGCTTATTTAAAGCTCGGTAGTCGACGCACATCCTACAAGAGTCATCTTTCTTTTTGACAAGAATGACCTGACTTGAGAATGGGCTGATGATGCTATGCCGGATAACACCCATTTCCAGTAGATTCTGAATCTGTTTCTCAATTTCAACCTTGTGGTGGTGTGCATGCCGATAGGGACGAATACTCATAGTGCTGCCCCTTCCTTTAAATTGATAGCATGATCATGAGCTCTTCTAGGTGGGAGGCCCTCGGTTCCTGAAAAACTGCCCCAAATCTGAGCAAAACAGTCTGCAACTCCCTTGATTGATCTTTCCTCAAGGTCCCATCTCTTTAGATAAGGATCCTCCAACTCTCATCGACCAAAACAACCCCTCCACTTCCATTTTCTGGTGTTTAAGAATCTGTTGTACAACATGAGGAGAAGAAGCTTGCATGTTAACTCCCTGTAGAGTGAACTCCGTTCCCTTCCGATCAAAGGTCATGTACATTTTCTTCCAATCGACCTTCACCACTCCTAAAGTTTCCATCCAAGCCACCCCTAAGATCAAATCTGGACCACCCGTATCAAACACATAAGCCCTCACAATGAACTCTTCCCCATTCAGCTCTA
>JANVCL010000001.1:24920021-24938721 GCA_026546855.1 Erythroxylum incrassatum
CTTATCAATCAACTATTCCCATCATTGCTTATCAGACATTCTTAATACTTCAAAAAGATCAATTTATGTCATAACTTCTATAATCAGCATATCCTTTATAATAAGGTTCAGTGAAGCATTAAGTAGATCCATTTACTCTTATACCTTGGTATATACCATCAAAAGCATTACATCTCATCTAGAGATGTATTTAAGACAATTCACTAACTAATAACTTATGCTCAGGATACCTTAATCTCATTTGATTTAGGAAAACACTTCTCTTTTTGCGCCTGACCTCAATTGCGGGAACTATGCCACAATCGTGCCCTTCTTTTTCTTCAAATTCATCAGGCACAATAACATCTTTAACACTCTCAATTTATCCCCGATCGATCACTATAAGCAGTTTCATGTATTACTCTAATTCATCTTAGACATTGAATTATGGGAACTATGACTAACAAATATTCATATATCATAGATTGCTTCCTATATCATTTCCACACATATAATTCTTATGTGCTCGATTCTCACACTTGTCATGGTGATCGCATTATTAAATATGTGCTCACAAAATAACAAATTAACTTAATCATGATAACTTTTACAAATCTCATCGTCTTTATCCCTTCTTCTAATTACCAGTATATTGTCATACTTACGTATGTTCACTATCAATTCAGAATTATAGACACATAATCATCCTAAAATTCCAATCGCAATTCCACTAACATATTCTTATAATGAATCTTAGCTCTTATCACATTTATCTGACAATCATTTCAAGTCCAAGTTTGACCCCTCAAAGTCATAGAAAATTTTATTTTCTTTCAACTTGGCTTGTACACTTTAAATCTCATCATTCATCTTTATATCATTACTTTCCTTAATCATTCCATGACAGTGTATTCACATCTAAATCACATTTGAGGATATATTACCACAATACAATATTGATATCGTATTCCATAATACATCCACCAATACAAATACAATACTTCATTATTTGTCATATCTAATCATATACTATTTCCCATTTCTAAATATCCACAAACTTTCATTGTCTCATAGTC
The DNA here is from genome assembly GCA_026546855.1 of Erythroxylum incrassatum. Taxonomy (NCBI): domain Eukaryota; kingdom Viridiplantae; phylum Streptophyta; class Magnoliopsida; order Malpighiales; family Erythroxylaceae; genus Erythroxylum; species Erythroxylum incrassatum. Next base: position 24,921,077 of record JANVCL010000001.1, read on the forward strand.
AGACAGATCATCATTCTTCCCACTACTTCCATCAGTTCAAACACTTAACAAATGCTCATGTATGAGACTCATACAAATGCAACCCAGATAAGGGATTAGTTGCTACTACCTGCTATGACATGACTGAAATGCATGTAACTTGACACATATGTCAAAAAAATGCCCATGTAAGATACTAAATTTGGGCTCTGATACCAAAATGTAGCACCCCACTCTCACAGGACACGCACCTAACATCCTAAGTGATATTTGAGTACGAATCCCACAAAAGTGGCATGCTAAAACAATAAACAGTCGAATCCCATTGCAAATTTTCTTAAACAATAAACACATATGCGAAAAATTGATAATCAATTTAAGCCCGATTTGTTTATAACAATTCCAATCACAAAAGATACAAATATTATTGAACACATCAGAGTTTCAGTAATCACTTGGGCTTATTTCAAAACAAAATACTTGTTTTTATAATATCTTTACATTTCAAAAACTGTTTTCATACACATTGTACAACACTTAAGATTACACTTTTTAGCACAACATAACGAAATACATATGTAGGTGCAAAGTGATCCCAATCACTCACTTATGCTCATTTGCAGTGGCTAAACTCCAATTGGTCTAATTGGATAACTCCTCTAAACCTGAAAAGTCACGTTGCAATTTTTATGAGTTTTTGCGAACTCAATGAGTGAACCATCATTGAAGATTTCACCAGCTTCATTTACACAAATCACATATTTCGTAATGATTCATGCAGAACATGTATATTCCAAATACTCACACTGTCATGGCACATCATTTAATTATTGCGAATCATAACATTTATACACAGATACAGATGCATATGAGACTCCACATTCATTATTATTGTTATGACCAAATGCCCATCATATATCCTATAAATAAATACTGTCCCTACGAGCTCAGTCAGAAACGTATATCACGAAGCATGGCTCTACGTGCAGAATCAAATACATAGAGCAAAGCTGTACGTGCAAGCGCTTGATACTGGCAACTCTAATCACAACGCCTTTATCTGAGCATAAATGTAATGAAATGCATCAATTCAGAATTTACCATATGTCATAATCATTTATAAAGCATAGTCATAATTTCATAATCATCGAACCTAGGTCCGACATTCAAATTTCATTGAGAATTCAGATAGTATAATACAATCAAAATTTCATAATCTTCGGGCCTAAGTCTAGATTTCAACTTTCATTGAGAATCCACATTTCATATAGAATTATCAAACAAATCATAGTACTTCCAATACAGTCCCAAATATTTACTCCTCGAACTTTATGTCCGGAATTTAGAAACGAATCGCAACAGTTCAATAATTGGAAGCTTAACAATCAAATCAAATCAATCCTATGAAATTCATCTAGGTTGACTCACAGTACTCTCCAACAAGTTATTACCTGGATGGTCTGGAAATGTTCGACTAGCATCCGAAGTGCTTCTCTATATCATACACGACACATTCACAAATATCACATTTTGCATAAATGTATAAGCATACCTTTATGCACATCTATATATATCAAAAATGCACAATGCATGTTCAATGACAATCCCAGGTATCTTATCAAATTCTTATTCCCTTATCATTCATATCTCAAAGGCCTTATTAATAATTTGTACTTTGGACCATAATAAAACAATGTGATCTCAATTTCATAACCTAATTGACCACTTTAAATTTTCTACCCACATGATTTCGGCTCAACTTTGCATTATTAATTTCATAAGGAAAGTGAAGGAATTTGGTAAAATTATTCTCCTCTATCTTAAGTCTCTATTGATACCAAGATCATTCAACTTGGTTCATTATTCAATGAGTTATGCATAAAATACCACAAACTGTGCACTTTTGAACTTTTGGCTAATGCATGATCATGCATTCAAGTGCTACACCTCATATCTCTCAATTCTAGTATCCAAAAATTACAAACTTTATACCAATTTAAAGCTAAGAGAATAAGCTACAACTTTTGGGAAGACATGTCAGTCTAATCCCCCATTCATCAATACAGTTTATTTAATAATCACAGGATATAATTTCTGTCCCTAGTAATGCTACAGCCTAAGCTAGGTTGCATGTTCATTCCAAATTTGAAAGTTTTAAAGACAGAATTAAAATTCGACCTCTTCAAGAAAGTTTTAGACTTATGTTTCTAGTTTAATCTGAACTAAGAGTCAACGTATTTTGAAATTTACAGATCATTTTATAATCAGAATACTGAAACATGTTCATGAAAATTTTTCAGTTCATAACATTCCAGTAGACTTCCACACTTTCATCGTATCAGTCACTTCAAATTTAATTTAGATAGCTCTAAATTTTTTTGGAGAGAAAGAAAAATGTCTTAGGAATCCATTGATATAAGTTTCAAGTCATTTGGAGTTCGGATGAAAAAATTATAGCCAAAAGGCTTAAGGTCGTTCAATGAAATACTCTAGTTCATAACCCATACATGGAACTACCACCTTTTTCTCTCTCTAGCACGCAAATCTTTGTCTTCTTCACCAAACCCATTTTTTTTCTTTTCATTCATTTTCCAACTTAATCCCTTCTAAATTGTCAATTATGCTTGTCTACACTCACGATAACTTCCAAACAAATCAGAAACAATCCTAAACTTTAAACATCATAAATTCGAAATTCCACTTCTCCTTCTCTCTCTCTCTCTACTCTTTTCTTAAAACTTCTTTGCATTTCCAAATGTTTCTACACTATACAAATTTTGATTCCCTCTCATTACCTTATACTTTCCATTTTAATGCTTTTCCCACATCACGATATCTCCAAAAACTTTTCCCTAACCTCTAAACTCAAATAACAGGACTTCTAAACATTCATGCAATACACAGTAAATCAATAGAGCAACATGAATAGTCAATATTTTATGCCAATTTACCAATCTTTCATCTAACTCATTTCTCAAGTTTATTCATCGAAACTCTACTGCTAAATCCATCTCTTGCATGTATTCACCTCTAGCACTTACCCATCATCAAAATCATTTTTCAAAACTCAGTAAAGCTTAAGACATAACTTACTTCAGTATGTAACCAAATTCCAACAGTGAAACTGAAAAACTAGATTTCGGTGGTGAGTGAGAGCTTGGTGATGAATATTTTCGGTGAAGACCAAAGCCATTCCAAAGAACAACAAGAGTTACAATGTTCTAACTTTTTTTTACTACTTAGCACACCTATGTACGTGTATTATTATGCTAATGACAGATGGCTCCATGCATGTAAGCCATTTGTCACTCATATAAGACTGCCACATGTCACACTATAATTGGTTCAAAATACCTCAAAATTTTCAGAAATTTCAAAATAATAATGACTCTCCAAATAAATTTTTAGCTCAAAAAGTTCACAATTCACATTTTAATTTCCTTTTTAACAATTAATTATACCTGAAAAATGTCAATGAATGCATGTACAATCATATTCATGTGCAATAATCAAAATTCTCATATATGTGCAAAAATATGCAAAGCATGATATGTATATTCTAATTTCTCATAATTCACTATTCTTGCCTTAACATGGGTAATAGGATGTTACACGCTCCATCTAGATTTTAACTTTCCAAGAAACAACCAAAGTCTAGAGTTAAAGAGTAAAACCATATCACCTGCATAGAACTCCTTTTTCTTGATGTGTGCATCATGCCACCTCTTTACCTTTTCCTTGTAGAACTTAGCATTATCATAAGCTTGTAGCCTTAATTCGTCTAACTCATTTAACTGTAATTTCCTCTTTTCTCCAGCTACCTTCTGATCCCAATTTATGGATTTGATAGCCCAATAGGCCTTATGGTCAAGTTCCATAAGTACATGACAAGCTTTCCCATAAATCAGCTTATAAGGCATTGTCCCAATAATGATCTTGAAAGCTATCTTGTAAGCCCATACTGCATCATCTAATTTGATTGCCCAATCCTTCCTAGAACTATTGACAATCTTTTGTAAGATTTTCTTTAAATCTCTGTTCATAACCTCTACTTGACTGTTGGTTTGGGGGTGGTAAGATGTAACTATCCTATGATGTACTCCATATCTTTTCAATAAGGCTTCAACTAGATTGTTGCGAAAGTGGGTACCTCCATCACTAATAATTACCCACGACACACCAATTCTATTGATAATCTTTTTTCGAAACCTCTGCACCACTACTATCATTTGTTGGTGTCGCCATTACCTCAATCCACTTCGATACATAATCAACACTTACCAAAATATATTTGTTTCCGTAAGAGGATGGAAATGGTCACATGAAAACTAGAGCCCAAACATCAATGACTTTAACCTCAAGCATCGAAGACATTGGCATCTCGTCCCTTTTCGATATGTTCCCAATTCTTTGGCACTTGTCACACTTCTTCACCCAATGTTGTGCACCCTTAAACAATGTTGGCCAATAAAATCTGCACTCCAACACCCTTGCGGTTGTCCTATTAGCTCCATAATGTCCTACATAAGAAAAATTATGACAGTTAGTTAAAATAGCATTATGCATAAGAAAAATAATGAAGTAAATGAATTATGTAAGCTCTCACTCCCTATTTTTCATGTAAACTATTAAAAGAATATGAACAGATTTTTGGACAACCACTTTTCCATTCAAGATCTCTCTCTAAATGTAAAGGTAACTTGATATATGGAGTATTCTTGGCATAAGCCCACTCTCATGGCAGTTACTAACATATTTCTTAACTTCATATCTCTATGTGAGCTAAGTATGGACAGCCATATACCATCCATAACATTGAATAAAGTGAGGTACTATGTAGTTTAGGCAATAACAACCCTAATTACTTAGAAATCCATCAAAATCTCATCCAACGTGTTCATAAAATATCCATACATCCTTCTAAATCAAGAAAATACAATGATGAAGCAAGAAAGGTGAAGAAGTAAGGCTTATATGTTGAAAAACAAAGCTAGAATTCTATGGTGGCAGCTTTGTGTCTCCTTGAAATCCTTTGATTCCACCTTGAATTCTCTTGGTTTTTCCCTAAAAATGTGTTCTTCTCTCTCCCTTAGATGTCTTCCATGACCTCTCCCTTTTCTAGGTTTTAAAATTGAGTTTTATACCCCATTTAATGCTTAAAACAACATAGGAAGGAGGAAGTTTGTTGGATCCCAAAATTTTTTCTAAATTACTTATTATTTATTTATGATTTGTTTGTTTATTTATTTATTTTTGGAATTGAGTCCATAAATTTAGTGGGCATAAATAGAGATTAGAAATTAGATGGAAAGATTACAATTAAGTTAGAATTAATATGGTGCTTAAGAAGATTAAAGGGTTAGTAGATAAAGACAAAAGAAGGGGCAAATGGGTATTACCGAATATTTGTGGAAGGCTTTTCTATAATAGCAATCCCACTCACCAAATTGACAAGGAAGAATCAGTAGTTTGTGTGGATAGATAAATGTCAGAAGTGCTTTGAGGAGCTTAAGTACAGATTGACGAGTGCACCAATTTTGACTTTGCATTCTGGTAATGACAGATACATAGTGTATAGTGATGCCTCGAGGAAGGGATTAGGGTGTGTGTTGGTGCAAGGAGATAAAGTGATTGCTTATGCTTATAGGCAATTGAAACCTCATGAGCTGAATTATCCTACGCATGACTTGGAGTTAGCGATCCTTGCAAGGCATTCGGAAACTCCAAGATAATTAGAGACTTTTGTAACTAAGTTAGTGACTAGACTTTTGGATAGATTTATAAGCATATCAAATATTGAGCATCCATTTGTATTTATTGATGTGTATTCTGATAGGTAATTAAAGATTTGTAAACTCTTACCTTTCGATGTTAATGAAATATATATACACTATGTTTTGCTCATGACTTTCCAAGTCTTTACATTGCATTTTCAATCTTTTCATAGGTGTAGAAATTGTGTTATGAATTCAGGGGGAAAATTGTGTTAATCTAGGCTAAATTAGAAAAAGTTGTTTTCTTGGAAGTTGTATCTTGTCCTCTTAGCTTTCCAATGGTGTAAAGTACATAATTTTTGGGTATTGGAGTTAAGAGATGTGACCATTACAAGTTAGTGATGTTGTATAGGATGTATATACAGAACAAATATAATAAATAAAGTGATATCGCACTAGAAGAGTTGAATTTAGAAAGATTATGAGTGAAAGTGATGATAAAATGGGTGGAGGATCCATTGGAGATGTCTTGGAAAGGGAAATTTTAGAAAATATCCAAGGATTACATGGTCAGGTCGTGTAAATTAACACTGATCATGTCTTCCAAATGCAAAAAGGCCACCAGACCTGAGGGATTCACGATTTGCCCGTGTATTTCCACATGGCCCATGTATTGACCCTCAAAATGGAAAATTCTCTCTTTAGAGTATTCATGGAAGTTTTAGATCTAGAAGTCTTCTTCGAAAATGTCCTAAGGCAACCTTCATCTGATATATCCAGTGAAAGTTATGACAGTTGTCCCGAAACAGGTACAATATGGTTGAGGACAAAATCGTGTTTAATTCTTTTGGCCATAACTTCATCATCCGACCTCTAAATGAAGTGATTCTTGAACCAATAGATTCCTAACACATTTTTCTATCTCTCCATAAAAATGGATAGCCTTTAGTGTTGATTTCAACAGGATTGATGGAAAGAAAGTGAGGGGATCAGCTGGAAGAGCATGAATTGGTTATGAACATACTAGGGTATTCTAATCATATCTTGATCTATAGAGCTCCGAATGAGATGGTTCTTGTTTTCAAATAAACTTAAGGCATAGACTAAAATTGTAGTGAAGAAGTCAAATTGTGATTTTTGGTAACTGACTGGTGGGGGCACGCCACCCTTGTGGGATGCGTATAGGAAGTTTTGGGATGTTATGAGAATGAAGATAAACTGATGATGGCTAATGAATGTTCACTGAAATAACCCGACAAGGTATCACGCTCAAATTTTATGTCTCTAGATGCCAGGCTCCGGAAATGATGTCCAACAAAGTTGCCAGTTGGAATTTGCCAAAAAACTTTTTTTTTGTCTTGACTTTAATCTGTGATATCTTATTGACTTCTTATCCAAATTGTGCCTTTATTTCACCATTTTGAAGTTGAATTTCTCCTCTTTCTTTTGGATGAAAAACAAAAACATCCAATAAGAATTGTATCTTGCGAAAGCTTAACATTGGTGATGGGTCGGCCCAGGAAAATTCTACCTTTCCATTGGGCACATGACTTACTTTCTCTTTGGTTCTTCTATCCTTTATCCCTCAAAACCAGCTTTAAACCTATTGATTAACAACAAAATTAATCACTTAATCATGCCCAAAACATATGCAATTCATACCAACATAATGTAAGAAAAAGGCATGCAACAATGCCATGCAAAATTCATGCAAAACCTAATCTTAAAAACCTAATTCACACACATTCATCCATATTCACATACATTCATACATAATCAAGCAATTATACGAAACTAAGACAAAACATAAGCTAAACAAGTTAACAACAATCAATTTATCACGATTAACTAACAAATTATCTTAAGAAAAGTATGTACAAATGTCACCTATCATTACTCTACTTTACAATTTAAGTTGCAGAAATTAGATATTTTTTGTTTTAATTATGAGGTCATCCTTATAATTTGGACTATCATACTAAGGAAGAAATTAGTGGATTTCCTAGATTGAATATTATTGAAAAACATGATGACTTTCATGCTAAACAATATTGGCAAATATTAACAAGTTTGGATGACTTTATTGTGAGAAATGCATATAATAATGTTGTTCTTAGTCCAAAACATTTTTATTACATAAATTTATGTGTCATACTATGTTTCACAAATCTCAAAGAAACAAGTTTTCTTGAAAATAATTATTCACACGTTGGTGTATGGACCATAAGGTCAAAGTTTGTACTTCAACACATATTTTTCATATGATAGTTACTTTTTTTATAAAAAAGTACCTATCTTGGCATGAGTTTTCTTGTTACGGAACTTGTACAATATTATGGTGTATCTATTGAGGAACTAATTATTGTTTTTCCTAAGTTTCTTAATATACACATTTAAAGCGAGCTGAGATCTTGAAGGTCCATGACATGGCCCTTTGAGATATTGGTTCCAAATCTCATATGAAATATAGGACTAGACAAGCTAGCTCTAGTTCCACACCAACAAAACACCAAACTAAAGTCTCATTAAGTGAAGAAACTGAGGAAGATGACGAGGAAGGCTAGGAGAAAGTATTCAATTCATTGTTAGAAAATAACAAAAGCATGGCGGAGCACTTGAACATGATGGAGGTGCAAATGATGGAGCTTACGTGCTATCAATGTCAATAGAAATGTGATACAAAGAAGGTATTGAATTATTTCATTATTCAAGGTGTCGTTTGGTTTTTCACATTGAAGAAAATATGACGTTTAAGTGTAGGGACGTTTAGACATTGGCATGTCATTTGTGTGTGAACTTTGCATGTGCATTTTATATTGATTGAACATTTTTTTGCATGATGTGTGCTTTGTGTGAATGTGTTGATGGTGACAATTTAATAGAATTAGTTTAGCTTTGAATATGGTCATTTAAATTGTAAAGGTATGGTAGCTTGTGAACTTTTTGTTTCAAGTATCTTTGGGATGAATATGTATGATAATTAGGATATGACAGATATTCTTCACTTATGGAAATTTATTGTATGCATTTATAATTCAAGTCAATTGAATTGGTTAGCATAGTTAGTAACCTTTCATGAGATTGATTGACTAAGAAAAAATAAGGTAAGTTAAAAATTAAATAAAATTCCTATTTCATTGGCCCTTTTTGATAGCAATTGAGTTACGAATAAAGTTGGTAGCTAGTTAAAAGTATGATATAGCTGAGTAACTGGGGCATTCATAAAAATTGTTTGTCTTTGGATCAAAAGGCTCGAATGATGCTCCAACCAAGCTAGCTAAAAAATGTGACCTAGTTGAGTAACCATTGGGCAGTTATGATAAGATGTATGCCTTCACGTCAACTAGGTTAATGTTAAATAAAATCTAAGAAATGGTGTTAAAATAAATAAGCCTACTGATCTTTTAAAAATAGCAAGAAATTTTTTTGAAAAGATACTTAGTGATAGTTGCCTTTTTGATTAATCACTAATCATAAATGCTTACTTACAAGTACCATAGGTGTATGAATAAGGTTTTAATATTTTTATTGATATGTATATTCAATTCAAGTACTTAAACATGAAAGGAATTAATTAGTATGTTGTCACATTTTGAATGGTTGATGTTTACGATTAAATTGATTCAATAAGATTTGATATCATTGTATCATTATTATGTGTTTTTGTGTTTTCTTTTGTTATTGTTATTGTTTTTTTTAGGACAAACAAAAGTTTAAGTGGGGGGTTGTTGCTAGGTGTAGAACTTGGTATGTTTTTCTAAGTGTTTTAATGTGTTTTCAAGTGTTTCCTAGATGATTGTCATGTGTATAGACTTAGAATTATGTTATTGTATTTATTTGTTTATGTTTTGTGTGGTTTAAAGTATGAATTTACTCTTAATTTTATGTTTCAAAAGGTGTTATATATGTTTGTGAGGGTTAGAAATTAGTAAATTGAAGAATAAAGAAAATGTAGGATGTCTGAAGGATGTCACGATCGTCCACAAGGAGCATGATTGTGATAGCATTGCAACTGCATGGCTCTTTATCACGATATTGACAGGGAAAGCAATCATAACAGAGAAGGAAGAACAATATGAGGCACGATCGTGCCTCCAAGACACGATCATGCTAGGAGGTTTTCTAGGTGCAATTTTTTCAATTTTTTAGTGGGGACTATTTTTGGAAGCGAACAAAATGGATAAATCCTAGACACAACCTTAGAACCTTAAAGCACTATATAAGAACATGAAAAATACTAAAAAGAGCAGCATCCAACATATCAAAGTAGATCAAAAAGAGCTTCAAGAAATTCCAGCATTTCAGATCAAGGCTTCAAACAATTTTTACTCTTTTCATTTTATTTTCTTCATATTCCTTGATGTGTAGTTGAATTTCTATGATTTATAACATGTTTTTGGATTTCTAAATCCATATTAGGAATTATTTTATGAACTTTATTTATTGTTGATTTCAATATATCTTTGAACGTTTGTGGTAATTCTCATGCATATACTTGATAATAAATCTAGAGAGAGAGTCAAGTAATTAGTGTTAAGGTGTGCAATGAGAGTTGGCAATTTAACAAACCCACAATTATCAAATTAATGATCAATTGAAGAGAGATTTTAATTGTGAAATTAACTATCTATAGGATTGCTTCATATTTAATTGAATAATTTGGGAGTAGTTTTGTGAATTGTGAGAGTATAAATCTATGACTATCGAATTCGATTTTATTACTTGATTAGTTCTTGAGAGATAGTAATCAAAACCTTAGGAAATCTTGGATCAATCATAAATTAAATTAACAAGCTTAAAGGAAACAAAATAAGGATAGAATAGTTCCTAAGCATTTAACTTTGATCGATCTCAATTTTATGGGCAGAATAATTGTTTATTTACTTAATTGTTTTTCATTTTTTAATATATGTTATTTATTTTAATTCAAATCAAATTCTTAATACCTTAGAAAATTTTCAATTCAATTGTTTTGATGTCTATAGTCCTCGTAGGAATGATACCCTTAACACTACAAGATACGATTCATATACTTGTGGTATTGAGAGTTTATTATTATATAAAACTTGCTTAATAAGAATATATGTATAAATTTAACAATGCAAATCTTTGACTTGCTTACTATAACCTAAATTTTATGAAAAGGGACTAGTGAACAATACATGAATAAGTATCAAAACATTCACTTAATTCATGCTAATGAGTAAATTTGTCACCATTTTCATCTTCTCACTCCTAGTTAATTTGAAGAAAAAAGAAATTAATAGTTAAGGAGATAAGAGAGGTGATACTCAAATATTGTTTTACTCTCAAGAGGTAGTTTGTTATCTTTTGATGTAAAATAAAAATGATAATGTAAAATCTAATTTATTTTCATAGACTTAGAGAAATATCCAGAGAGCACAATCAATAAGCCACTTGAACTCTTTGTAGTAAGAAAGAATCAGATGATGGAACAGTAGCTAAAATAGAAAGTTGCTTAGAGAAATGAACAAAACAACACCAAAACAAATAGAGGGAACAAAGTTGGTGATGGAGGAGAGCAAAATAACAATAGGAGAAATGATTTTTTAGTTTGTTTTTAAAAACCAACTGTGACAACTTGCCTTTTGTAAACTTGTTATTTTTATTTTAAAAGAATAAGACAACATAACACAAACAAAAAAAACATGTTTTAATAATATGTTTCTTTCTTTTTGAAAACCACAATAAAAACATGAAAATAAAAGAGAGAAACAAAGAGAGGAACGCTAGAAAGTATGAGAGGCCTCTTATTAGTATTTCGCAGTTTAAGTTCGACAGGACAAACAAAAACAGGGATCGATAATGTTAGGGAACTTGAAAAAAAAGGTAGTATTGATATGATGATAAGATGAGACGTTGAAAGGGACAATAATCAACAAGTTATCCAAAAAAGTTGTGCAGTAATGCTGAAAATGAATGAAAACTGTGTATATTGTATTGATTATTCTATCACCAAAGGTATGTACATGGATGCTTTATATACATTTTTTTTGACAGCTACCGTATATGGAATGCAAATATTGTTACAACAGAATTTGTTATGTCTATCGTCTAGAACATTTCCTAGCTGTGTTCTCCTGAGTGAGAGTCCATAGTAGACATAGATGATACTCCTTGTATTGGGCTTTTACATTGTGTTGATGGGCTTGGACTATCAGCAGCTGTTGGTTCATCTGTAGGCTTAGTCATATGTTGAGGCAAAGTGGGAAATGTGCTTCTCATAACAGTAGCCTGCCTATAATAATAAATCAAAGTCAAATGAGGAGTTCTATATGACAGACCATATAACCAAAGGGGTCTTAATGGCGGTTTCAAGTTCTAGGTAGATATTTCTGTCTTTAATGGAGGATTTAGTATTGAAGGACTTATTAATTGGATCACATATATTGAGCAGTTTTATTATCATGAGATCTTGAAAGAGAGGAAGGTAAAGCTAGTAGCTTATAGGTTGAAGGGAGTCGCCTATGCTTCGTAGGAGAAAAACAAATAAAGGAGATGACTTGATGGAATGATTCAGTTTGATCTTGGACGTGAATAAAAAAAGATGATTTGGAAATATTTTCTACCCCTAGATTACAAGCAGACGATATTCCAACAATACTATTGATATAGACAAGGATCTAGGTTTGTGTAAGACTACACTACAAAATTCTTGAGGTTACCTCGACGTAATGACCTGGAAGAGATAAAATGACAGATGATTTTGAGATTCTCGGAAGGTTTGAGACCTACCTTGTAGGACAAGATCGGTATATTACCAATTTAGATATTTGCAAAGGCTCAAAATTTGGCATTAAAGGCAGAATTATGTGGAAAGCAAATTTGAGTCTCCTCGTAGAAATTATGTGGGAGAAACTTTTGGAGTTTTTACAGAAAGGACGAAGACCCTGTTAGAACCTCCTTCACGTGGCAATCATTTTCAGGAAGAGAAAGTTGCAGGCAAGTAGAAGGTGGACGAAAACAAGGAGGCTCTAAGAAGAACAATCCATATGTTAAGCCTAGACCTAGAGTTTGTTATTGGTATGGAGAATCAGGATGTTTGTCAAATTGGTCTCCAGCAAAAAGTGAATATTGTGGAGCACGAGGAAGATGATGATTCTATTATCTGTGGACCTGATGTGGACGATTAAGAGTATGAGAGCCAGGAGGAAGAAAATGAATAGCGAAAAAATTATGTAATTCAAAAGTTATCATTAGCTTCAAAACAAGAAGATAAAACCCAACAACATCAATTGTTTTGAACATGACGCACAATTATAGATTGATTGTTTGAACTTTGACGTGATTATTGATAATGGGAACTGCGAGAACATCATTAAAAAGTTGTGGTGAAACAACTAGGATTGTAGACTCAGAAGTACCCAAACCTTTACACAATTAGGTGAATTAAATCGGCAGACAAACTTCAAGTGATTGAGCACTGTAAAATATCCTTTTCTTTTAGTTAATATGAGGATGAGATTTATTTTAATATTGTGGATATGAATGTGTATCACTTGTTATGGAGAAAACCTTGGTAGTTTGATGTTAAAGTGAACACCTGAAGTTTACCAAATGACTAGAGTTCTTATGGAGTGTCAATTTGGGAGTTACCTCTATGTCTTCATCAAGGTCAATGATATTTTTCGATTCATTAACAACGCTCTTTCCTACCCCTTGAACCATCCGGAAAACTGAAGTAAGATACATTAAAATTGATGCTTCCAGTTCCAGGAAGTCAAGCTTGCAGTGTGATCCATACGCTTTGGAAAAAACTTGCACAATTGACAAGCCAATCACTCCTCTCCTCCCTTTACGAACAATTCTCCCCATTCAACTTTCTGTTGTGTGACCTTGTTACAAACTTTGGAAGAACCACATCGAGAAAGTCTTTTTCTCCTACTTCTCTCTTTCGAATTGACTATTTTACCCCTGAAAATTTCCTTTTCTAGAAACAATTCCCCTCTTTCGATTTCGCCCTAATGCCTGGATCGACGAGGAAGCCCTGAGTTGAGGGGCTTCCACTCTATGGAGGGCCTCTCAATGACCAATATTGTTATCTTTGATGAAGGTGAGCCATCTACCATGGTAATAAAAGAGTTCCCCACTCTTCAGAGAAAGTGTGTATAGCAGAAAAAGTTAGAAACTGGCATGGGGTTAGCGAGGATGTCCGATGCTCAGAAATCAAATGGGTCTGCCAGAATGTTGGCGTTTGGAGTAACAAGCTTCATTTTCAACAATCGAAGGTCCAACTGAAACAATATCACGTTGTCATGAAGGATGGCATAGTATGTCCCCAATTGAATTTTTGCAGGCGGGAGAGAGGGCATGGTCGAATGCTTTGGTGGGTTCGTTCTGGAGCAAACGACCAGCATTTCCAGTTATAAATGTGTGGGCTATGGCACGGTGGAGCAAAAAAGGTTTAGAAAGGACTCTACTCATGGATGATGATACAATTATGTTTAAGTTTGCAACTGATTGTAATGTGAATGAGATATTGGCAATGGGTCCATGGAACATAGAGTCAACCTTTCTTTAAAGATAAAAACCAGGGGTTGAGTTTGATAGGGAATGCGTAAGATGGAGACAAGCAGAAGATGAAATACGACAACTGCAGGTAGGTTCTGCATTAATCCATCAAAATCAGAGCAAAGCTAACCAAGGTGTAATATCAACAACATTGGAAGTTCAAAAGGGGGAAGTTTTGATTGCTAGCATTGAACTGCATAAGGAAATACCAGTCGTGATTGCAACATATACTCAAAACCCGATAATGCAAGAGCACTTTACTAGTAGAGATCCAATTCAGTGTAATTCACATGGAAGTTCAGTAGAGGATGAGCTAGGGAGAATTCCCTTTGTTGGTGGCAATAAGGATAAAAAACAGAGCATATATGAGCAGGTGGAGGACGATTTATACTGGCTGAGAAGCATGTTGAAGAAATGGAAGATACAAATGTTGTGTAGGAAGATCAATCTGATGGAGCTCTTAATGATCAACAAAGCCTGTCACACCAGGAGAATACTAGTATTGAAGGGGGAGTTGGTACTTCTCAGGGGTCTCCTACACACTCTAGAAGGACAACTAGAAGGCTAAACAAAGGGGGGTTTCCTCGTAGAGAGAGTTAAATGACCCTCTTAAACAGTCCACGGTGAAGGAGTTGGTAATGGATCAAAAACTAGTTTTTAGGCCTCCTAGAGACTAAAATAAAGGCCCCGATTATTCTGTATGGACCGCCTTTTTTAGGTGTACAATGGAAGAAGATTACTAATCATTCACATCGTTATAATGCGCTCATTATTTGCCTATAAAATTCAGATTACGTAGTGGTAACAGTTAATAGAAGCAGTGACCAACTAGTTCATCTTCATTGCCAGCTGCGAGACAATTCTCGTCCATTTGAATTATAAGGGACGAAGGAACATAAATTCAATTTCTGAATTGAAGGATAGCAATAGGAATGTGATCTTAAACTTTACCCAAAAAATAATGTGATCTTAAACCAGCAGGAGCTAATCAAGTTTATAAGGGAGTATTTCCAACAGTTAATGGGGCGTGAGAACAAACAGATTCAGAGATTCACTGTCAAAGAGGTGCTAGATTTTACCCCCTCACAAGATCAATATGACATGCTTATTGCTCCCTTTACCCCTCAATAAGTCAAGGAAGTTTTGTTTAGCTTTCATCCAGCTAAATCTCCTGGTCCAGATGGCTTTACAGCCATGTTTTTTCAGAAAAATTGGGACGTCATTGGTAGGCTTTTATAGAAGCAATTTCGGAGTTTTTTTTTCCTCTACTCAGATGCTAAAGGAAGCAAATCACACTTTCATCTATCTTATATGTAAGGGAAAAAAACCCTTCTACTAGTTCTGAATTTCGATCCATCTCCTGTTGCAACACTTCAACACATCTCCTATTGCAACACTGTTTATAAAGTTATTGCAAAACTGCTTGCTATAAGATTGAAAATTGTTTTGACATAAGTAATTAACATAGCTCAAGGGGCATTCTTGCCTGGTAGAAATATTGGCAACAACATATTCCTCTTACAAGAGCTTTTGGGGGAATACAATTCTAGTAAGACCATTAAAAGCTGCTTGTTAAAGATTGATTTTTCAAGGCTTATGGCACTATTAGTTGGCATTATTTGCAAGAATGTTTGGATGCTATTGGTTTGCCATTAACTTTCAGAAATTGAGTTGTTCAATGCTTCCAAACCACTTCCTTCAGTACATTGGTGAATGGTGTTCCAACACAACCTTTTAATAATGCTAGAGGAATACGACAAGGGAATCCCCTCTCCCCCTACTTATTCACCTTAGCAATGGAAGGAGTCTCCAGACTAATCTCCAAATTGGTAGGTTGCAATGATAGATTCTAGTATCATCACAAATGTAGATCCATCAAACTATCTCATTTAATCTATGCCGATGACTTAATCCTTCTTGGTAAAGCAGATGATCAAACAATTAGAATGTTGTTGCACATGTTGCAGATCTTCTTGGATTGGTCTATAGTTCAAGTAAATGTGGAAAAAAGTGGTTTATATCTCTCCTCGGATGTTAGAAACCACAAGAGTAGATTAGTAGCATGCTTGGTTTCTCCTTGCAATATCTTTCATTGAAATATTTGGGAATACCCATTAATTCCAATAAGCCCAAATTTTCTGATTTCATGCCTTTGATTGAGAAACTCAAAGAAAGGATTAATGCATGGCAATATAAATTTTTGTCCCTTGCAGCTGGAGTTACTCTCATTACTTCGGTCTTGAGTAGTATGCACATCTATTGGGCTGTCCATATGGTTTTTTGTTTACGAGAGTCATCAAGGAACTTGATAGAGTTTTAAAAGCCTTTTTGTGGTATGGGAAATTAGATAATTGGAAGTAAGCCAAAGTGAAGTGGTATGACATCACTATCCCAAAGAGGAAAGGAGGATTGGGGCAAATGCAAAAAGTTTTACTGCGTAAGCAAATATGGAGACTATTCACTGATCACAAAATACTATGAATAAATTGGATACATGAGTATCATTTTAAAGATAAGAGTTTTTGATAGTTGGATAATTTTAGAGATCATTCATAGATATTCAACCATATGCATAGTCTGAGAGAGGTGATTTCTCCTCATATCAAGCATCAGTTGGGAGATGTTGAGGACATATGGTTCTGGTTTGATAACTGGACCAGTTTTAGTCCACTCTTCCGTAGAGCAGCAATTGCTCTTTGCTCACCTAAGAAACAGAATCCGTATTAGTGCTAGAGTCTCATCATTAATCCACAATGGCGGTCCGATTCCACTCGTGGTTCTTAAGGGTTCTTCTCAAGTTAATGCACGTATAAAAATTTAACCCTTCTTTTCCAGAGGCATCGTTGCTTTGACTAGGTTGTTTATGACATGGTTGACTCACACTTCAACCATATGAACGGCTGCGTTTGAATATTTTAAAACTATTATACGACTAATTATTAATCAAATTTATATAATTGTTTTATCATATTTAGTAATACATTGAGATAAATAATTCAATTGAAAATTTAATAAAAATTATTTTTAATATTTTAAATATCAAAAATATTTTCAAATAATCTAAAAAAGTTTTAATGAGTAATGTCATAATAAATTGATTATATTTTACCTTACTCTTTAAATGGAAAAAGGAGGGTGACCATGTGATCCTCCTTAAAGAGTAGAGCATTCTTCAAGTGGCGGGTCCGTAGCACAGGCCATGTGATCCTCCTTCGCGGCCTCGTCTGAACTTTAACTTAACGTGCTTCAAATTTTTTCAAAACAGGAAAATTCGAGTTAAAAGATAAAATATTAAATTAATCAAATTAAAATTGATTTAATTAAAATTATTAGTATTCAAATCTTAATTGAACTTCAATTGATTTCATGTTTAATTTATTGTTAATTCTATATTTAATTTATTATTCAATTAGCTATTTA
>JANVCL010000001.1:24995204-25008915 GCA_026546855.1 Erythroxylum incrassatum
GTCCAGAAGAATTGCTTGGCTGTTGCTATTGTGTTTTACCTCTGTTTTGGAGAAAGAAGCACGGTTTTTTGGGTGTGATTTTTGTGTTTTATCTATGGCCAAAATGGATTTTGTTGCTTTCATTTTTTGGAGCACCTTTGGCTGAAATGGATATGAGAAATCAATAGATCGTGAAAAATGGAAGAAAACGCCTCAAATATCGTCAAAAATGGAGGTCGGTCGGCCTCGTGGGAGCACGCGCCCGTCTTGTAGGGTCGGCGCGGGGGTGGGTCGGGGGCGCGGGCGACCCGCGCGACCGCCCGCGCCAGACACGGGACGACGTCGTATGCGTCGTCCCTAACCTCCAGTCAGGTCGGGATCTTTGAGGTTAGGGAATGGGAATGTGAGCTTAAACCAGTAGGAGCTAATCAATTTTGTAAGGGAGTATTTCCAATAGTTAATAGGGCGTGAGAACAGACAAATTTAGAGATTCACTGTCAAAGAGGTGCTTGATTTTACCTCCCCTTACAAGATCAATATGACATGCTTATTGCTCCCTTTACCCCTCAAGAAGTCAAGGAAATTTTGTTTAGCCTTCATCCAGCTAAATCTCCTAGTCCAGACGGTTTTACAGCCATGTTTTTTCTGAAAAACTGGGACATCACTGGTAGGCTTTTACAAAAGCAATTTTGGAGTTTTTTTTCCCCTCTACTCAAATGCTGAAGGAAGTAAATCACACTTTCATCTGTCTTATACCCAAGAAGAAACTCTACTATTTTTTAATTCCAACCCATCTCCTATTGCAACACTGTTTATAAAGTTATTGGCAAGCTACTTGCTATAAGATTGAAAATTGTTTTGACATAAGTAATTAACATATCTTAAGGGGCATTCTTAACTGATAGAAATATTGGCAACAACATACTCCTCTTACAAGAGCTTTTGGGGGAATACAGTTCTAGTAAGAACATTAAAACCTGCTTGTTAAAGATTGATTTTTTTTAGGCTTATGACACTATTAGTTGACATTATTTGAAAGAATATTTGGATGCTATTGGTTTGCCATTAACTTTCAGAAATTGGGTTGTTCAATGCTTCCAAACCACTTCCTTCAGTATATTGGTGAATGGTGTTCCAACACAACCTTTTAATAATGCTAGAGGAATACGACAACGGGATCCCCTCTCCCTACTTATTCACCTTAGCAATGGAAGGAATCTCCAAACTTATCTCCAAATTGGTAGATTGCAATGATACATTCCAGTATCATCACAAATGTAGATCCATCAAACTATCTCATTTAATCTATGCCGATGAATTAATCCTTCTTGGTAAAGCAGTTGATCATACAATTAGAATGTTGTTGTACATGTTACAGATCTTCTAGGATTGGTCTAGACTTCAAGTAAATGTGGAAAAAAGTGGTTTATATCACTCCTCGGATATCAAAAACCAAGCAGATCAGTAGAATACGGTTTGTTTCTCCTTGCAATATCTTCCATTGAAATATTTGGGAATACCCATTAATTCCAATAAGCCTAAATTTTTTGATTTCATTCCTTTGATTGAGAAACTCAGAGAAAGGATTAATGCATGACAACATAAATTTCTGTGCCTTGCAACTAGAGTTACTCTCATTAATTCAGTCTTGAGTAGTATGCACATCTATTAGGCTGCCCATGTGGTTTTTTTGAAGAGAGTCATCAAGGAACTTGATAGAGTTTTAAAAGCCTTCCTGTGGTCTGGGAAATTAGATAATTGGAAGGAAGCCAAAGTGAAGTGGTATGACATTACTATCCTAAAGAGGCAAGGAAGATTGAGGATCATCTCAATCTTACACAGAAAGTTTTACCATGTAAGCAAATATGGAGACTATTCACTGATCGCAAAACACTGTGGATTAAATGGATACATGATTATCATTTCAAAGATAAGAGTTTTTGACAGCTGGATAATTCTAGAGATCCTTCATGGATATTCAACCATATGCATAGTCTAGGAGAGGTGATTTGTCCTCATATCAAGCATCAGTTGGGAGATGGTGAGGACATATAGTTCTGGTTTGATAATTGGACCAGTTTTTGTCCACTCTTCCATAGAGCAGCAATTGCTCACCTCACAAACAGAATCCCTATTAGGCCATCTCCAACCATTATATTAAAATTTTACATTAAATTTGGTGTAAAAAGGAATATTTTAGGAATCTTTTTACGCCAAATTTTTTTACACTCCAACCATTCTACACCAAATTTGGTGATCAAGCATCTTAAAAGAATATTCTACAATAATTTGGTTATTAACTAAATTAATTTTTATTTATACAATAATTTATTTTTATGAATTTATTTTATTTATAAAAATTAAAATAAAATATTATTTGTAATTAATTAATATATTCTTTATTTAACTTATAAAATTAATATTGATGTAATTTTAGTTTGATTCTAATATCAAGTTTGGTTGTAGTTGTAATTTATTTTAGTCTGGTTGTAATTTCAAGCATTTTGTTGGGTTTTAATTTAAAAAAATCAAATTTGTGGTCCATTTTACTTTTAATTTTATGTACCTTTTATTTTAAATTTACTTTTTAAAATTAATAATACTTATAAATAAGAATTAAAAATAAATTTAATATTATGTTCAATATTAGTGTCATTTTAAAGGTCTCAATGAGATCTTTGTAATGATATATTTTGTGTAAAATAATATATATTTTAAATTTAGTTACTTAACAAATTATGTAAATATATCAAAATAAGATAAGGGTATAAAATGAATATGTAAATAAGAAAATGATCAAAGATGTCTTTTGATAACTTTTGGTGAAGGAATTGTTACTATTTATTACACGAAAATGGTGGTCTTGGAAATGTAAATTTGGCGTATTGGTTAGAGTATATTTAACACACCAAAACACCAAATTTTGGTGTTTGGTTGGAGATGGCGTTAATGCTAGAGTCTCATCATTAATCCACAATGTGGAAACTATGTCTTGGTTTGAATTGTTGTCGAAACAATCTTTAAATCCTAAAGCTGCAATTGTCACTTGGCTAGTGATTAAAAACAAACTTAAAAGTAAAGATAGATGGTTTGGAAGATATGATCTTATCTGTGTCTTGTGTAAGCATATCAATGAGGGTAGAAATCATTTATACTTTGAATGTAGCTACACGAAAGTAATTTGGAGCAGAATTAAGGTTATGTTACAACTAACTAATTACACATTTGAGTGGAGGGAGACTTTGGCTATGATCATAAGGTGTACCTAGGGTAAAGTGAACAGTTTGCTCATCGAGACAACATTTAATACAGTCATCTGTTCCATTTGAAGGGAAAGGAACATGAGAATATATAAAAGAGTTGAAGAAGGCAAACATCAGCTGGTAGACCAGATTGTGAATTGGATTTGAGCAGCATTAATTGCCAACCATAAACAAGATTCAATTAGTCAAGGAGTGAGAAGATGCTAGTCGCTATAATTTTTTTTTGCTGTAATTATTTTCTCTTGTAACAGTTCCCTGTGAGTTTTTTTGTAAATGGTTAACCGCACTCATTGTAATGATGTGAAGTAGCCTTTGGTAGATTAATATAAGTTTCATTCATATTTCAAAGAAAGTTTCCCTTATGAAATTTGGCCTTAGAATCGTCCCACTGCAACACCACTGATTAAATTCGTGGTTCTTAAGGGTTCTTCTCAAGTTAATGCACCTATAAAAATTTAACCCTTCATTTCCAGAGACATTGTTGCTTCGACTAGGTTGTTTATGACATGGTTGACTCACACTTTGACCATATCAACGACTGCGTTTGTATATTTTAAAACTATTATATGACTAATTATTAAACAAATTTATATAATTATTTATCATAATTAGGAATACAATGAGATAAATAATTCAATTAAAATTTAATAAAAAGTCATTTTTAATATTTTAAATATCACAATTATTTTCAAATAATCTAAAAAAATTAATGAGTAATGTCATAATAAATTTATTATATTTTACCTTACTTTTTATATGGAAAAAGGAGGGTGACCATGTGATCCTCGCATTTTTCAAGTGGCGGGTCCATATGTTTTTGCAAGCATAGACCATGAAGTCGTCTCGCCTTGCTGCTCGGGAGCCCTTTGCAAGCTCGCCTGAAATTTAACTTAACGTGACTATGTGATCCTCCTTAAAAAGTAGAGCATTATTCAAGTGGCGGGTCCGTATCTTTTTGCAATCACAGACCACGAAGTCGTCTCGTCATGCTGCTCGGGAGCCATTTGCAAGCTCGTCTGAAATTCAATTTAACGTGACCATGTGATCCTCCTTAAAAAGTAGAGCATTATTCAAGTGGCGGGTCCGTATCTTTTTGCAAGCACAGACCACGAAGTCGTCTCGCCGTGGTGCTCGGGAGCCCTTTGCAAGCTCGTCTGAGCTCGGGAGCCCTTTGCAAGCTCGTCTGAACTTTAACTTAACGTGACCATGTGGTCCTCCTTAAAGAGTAGAGCATTATTCAAGTGGCGGGTCCGTATCGTTTTGCAAGCACAGACCACGAAGTCTTCTCACCGTGCTGCTCGGGAGCCCTTTGCAACCTCGTCTGAACTTTAACTTAACGTGACCATGTGATCCTCCTTAAAGAGTAGAGCATTATTCAAGTGGCGGGTCCGTATCTTTTTGCAAGCACAGACCAGGAAGTCTTCTCGCCGTGCTGCTCGGGAGCCCTTTGCAAGCTCGTCTGAACTTTTAACTTAACGTGCTTCAAATTTCCTAAAAACAGGAAAAAATCGAGTTAAAAGATAAAATATTAAATTAATCGAAATAAAAATTATTTTAATTAAAATTATTATTATTCAAATTTTAATTGAGCTTCAATTGATTTCATATTTAATTTATTGTTAATTCTATAAAAAAAATTAGCTATTTATTAGTTGGAAAAGAATATAAAAGTGTTCCCATTTATTGGAAGGATTACAAATGAATAAATAAATATTATAGCTAATTTTTCTCGATAAATTAATAAATATGATAGCTTATTTTCTTTGTAGGGAAAATTTCATAATTTTATAAAAAATCTATCTGCTTCTAAAAATAACTTAAATTAATTTACAATGTTTTCATTTTTATTATAATTTTATTTGTAATACTTTAACAAGTCTTTTATCATAAATAAGTTCATTTAACTTCAGTTCACCCACTTTTTTATTAAAACATTTTTTCGAATTTCTCCCGTGTTACATAATGTCAATTCTCATTTTAAAATTTTAAGAAGTATATATTTAAAAGTAATTTTCAAAACCTTGTGTGTAATTGATATTGCAATTATACTTAAGAAAAATGTACATTTAAAGTGAAATGTACCTGAGTTTGATAAAAGTTATAAATTTGCAATTTTTATAAGCACAATTGTTTATAGCAGTGAGAAATTATTTTTTTAAAAATTATAGCTCACTTTTTTAAAATCAAGAGATAAAACATAAATTTAAATTACATCTAATGTGGAGGGATGTTGTTCGTCAATGTAGAAAAATAGGGTCTAGTTTGGTTTCGGAACTACGTTATGGCTTGTTGATGAGGAGTTTCTGAGACCGTGACCCTGAATTAGTCTAGGAATATGCTGGGGCTGAGTTTGCCATCAGCAAAAAAGAATCATGCTTTGTGATTCCTGTTACTTCACTTAAAGTAGGTGATGAAGTTCTGATGTTACTGCAAGGAGGAGCTCGACATACAGGAATAGAGATTCAGGAATTCATCGTGGAATATTGACTATGCAACATCTCTCGGGATCACTATCCCATAAAGGTCCTTAGATTGAAAGAAAATGAACTAATCATTTTCTGCATCATGCTGTTATTTGTTGTGAGAAACTTCTCCGAAAGTGTTGGAATGAACACCTGGAATTTACCAAAGAATTGGAGTACCTCTGGAGTGTCATTTGGGAGTTATCTTATTGTCTTCGTAAAGGTCAATGATGATTTTCGAGTCAAGAATAGAGCTCTTTCCAACTACTTGAACCACCTGGCAGATTGAAGTAAGATACATTGATATTGGTGCTTCCAGTTCCAGGAAGTTAAGTTTGCAGTGTGGTCCACACGCTTTGGAAAAACCTTGCACAAGTTGTTGGCATGAGCTATCACTTGCAAGATTAAAGGAAGGAATCAATCAATTAGAGCCAGAATTATAGCAAGATTTGTATTGACTTGTATTTTCCAAATATAGATCATATGGACTGCTATATATGTGTAATATCATCTCTGTACAAAATACATATGAAATAATAGATTTATTCTCTAAAAGTCGTCATGGTAACAGAGTGGGCTATCCACTCAAAAAAAAAGAAAGAATTAGTATTCAAATCTATTCCTTTCATTATGAAAAAAGGAGACAAAATTTTTTAAATTTCCTCCTCTTCACCCTCTATTCTAACAGAACTCGCAGAAAAAATGACTGAAGTTCTATCCAAGACTTCAATTTCAAATCTAGTGACTGATTTAACCACTGCTCCAATTGGAATCAAGTTGGATGGGACCAATTATGCACTTTGGTCCCAAGTGGTGGAGATGCACATATCTAGCAAAAACAAGTTGGGTCATATCAATGATGACTTCTCCCAACCCGAATCAACATACTCGATGCTCCGAATGTGGCGTACATATGATGCTATATAAAAGGCTAGCTAATTAACTCAATTAATCCTTCCGTGATTGGGAATTTTATCAGATCCCCAACAGTAAAAATGGTGTGGGATGTCATTGTAATAACCTATTTTGACGGCAGTGATGCATCTCAGGTATATGATCTTCGACGCAAAGTATCACGATTAAAGCAAGCAAGTGGTTCACTAGAAAAAAAAATATAACATGTTGCAGGGATTGTAGAGAAAATTTGATTTTCAAAGACCCAATCCGATGCGGTGTCAGGTAGATATTCAACGTTACAATAGTATGGTGCAAGAAGAACGAGTATACATTTTTTGGATAGTTTGTATGATAAGCTTGACGGAATTTGGAGGGAGATTCTGTAGATTCAACCATTCCCTATTGTGAAACAAGCATATGCCCATATCCATCATGAGGCAACACGCCAAGCAGTGATGATAGGAACAATGCCGAAGGAATCATAGGGGCTGTGTTGGCATCTAAAGGCCTAAGAATGGAAACCCTTGTACCTAAATCTAGTCTAATGGAAAGTCAACTTTCCCTGTTAAATCCAAGAATATATCTAATGTACATAAATGTTCTTATTGTGGAGGATTTAAATACAATAAAGAGACATGCTTTAATATTCTTGGCTATCCCAAATGGTGGCATGAGTTACAAGCAAAGAAGAAACGTATTGGAGGAGAGACTGCCAACACTGGCAAGGATGGGTAGATTGTTGAAGGATTGGTTGTTGTCTCTATTGGTCAAGCTTCAATTGCCAATGATTTGGCCCTCATTGTGAGTCCAGCTGAAGGGCACAATACCACCTCAGGTATAATTTTTCTAAACTTTAATTTGAAGAAAAGTGATTCTTTATGGATTCTTAATTCAGGAGTCTCGGATTACATGAACAACAATAAAAGAGATTTTTTCCAAAGAACTATACCATAAAGAACAAGCATTGCAAATGCCAATGGGGGAGACATTTCTAATAACAGGGGTTGGCACAGTGGTGGTGTCATCCAATTTGTCACTTTCTAATACACTTCTTGTTTCTTCTTTTGCACACAAATTACTGTCTATAAACTAAATTACCAAAGAACTACAGTGTGTTGCAATTCTTCCTTTATGATATTCATAAGAAAGAAGCCATTGAGCGTGGTATTAAGAGGGGGGACTTTACTACTTGGGTCGACCATGTCAGACCACTCATTCCAACAAATCCAAAGAGGCGGATTTATCTTTGGCACAGTCGATTAGGCCACCCATCATTCGACTATTTGAAACATGCTTCTCCTATTTTGATTTCAGACTTGACAAATTTTGAGTTTAAATGTGAGACATGCATTTTGGCTAAAAGCCACTGAGCTAATTGTTCTTTGAGTTCTAATAAGAGTATGGTGTCATTTATGTTAATTGATGTTGACGTGTGGGAGCCTCCAATGTGTTTGGCCTTCGATGTTAATCCCCGAAAACTAATATGTCTGGCCATCGATGGTTTGTGATATTTGTTGATGATTGCACTAAGATGACATGGTTATATTTACTGAAAAACAAGGATGAAGTTTTTGAAACTTTCATTATTTTTACAAGATGATTTGCACTTTATATGCCTCCACACCACGAGTTCTTCGCTTAGATAATGGAGGGGAGTTTACAAATGCTCAGTTTAGAGATTTCTTTCACTAACATGAAATGGTTCATGAGACTTCATGTCCACAGACTCCTCAATAAAACATAGTAGCAGAATGGAAAAATTGCCATATCTTGAAAACTGTTGGAGCACTCTTCACTAAAGCTAATATGCAAATCAGTATTGAGCAGATGTAGTCATGACAACAGTTTATGTTATTAATAGAATGCCATCAAAGGTACTTGAGATGCAAACACCTCTACAACTGTTATCCCAGTTTGTTGCTTTACCTTCAGTTTTGATGATGCCACCAAAAGTATTTGGGTGTGTGGCATTTGTTCATCTCCATAAGGATCAACATACAAAATTTGATCCCTGTGTCATTCGATGTCCTTTTTTAGGCTATGGATTTCATTAAAAGAAGTATCGTTGCTGTGATCCCACTCACAAATGCACTTATGTAACAATAGATGTCACATTCCTAAAAGTGAGAATTTCTATACTTCCAAGACATCCACTTCTCTTCAGGGGAGAGCCTTGATGAAGAGGTGAATTGGTTGCATTTTGAATTGCCATAATTTAATGACCCAAAGACATCATATTTCAATAAGGATAATAGAAGAGTAGAGAACAAAAGTTTTAATGACTGTACGAAAGAAGTTGTCGGTGAAGGCACCTCCTTAAATTAGATAGACGTAAATTCTCCCACAGATGTTCCCTTTCTCTCATCAGTGCCCATTGGCCCATCTCCTGAGAACGTCACTGAGGTAAATACTCTAAGCTCTCTAATTACTCCTTATGCTTCTAACACCATCGAGTGTCCTATTTTTGATTGGTTATGAATTACCTTTCATACACAATCGTGGTAAACTACCAAATCGATATTCTCATGAAAAAGACGAGAGAGGTCGAAATATCCCATTGCCAATAATGTATCCACTGAAAGGCTCTCTGAACCAGCCAGACGCCTTGCTCATCATCTTTCAATTCACCACATTCCTACAAGTGTAAAAGACGCGTTACAAGATCCAAGATGGTGGTATAAACTATGAAGGGGGATATGGATGCCTTATTGAAAAATGGGACATAGGTACTCGCCTCACTTCCAAATGGAAAGAAATCTGTGGGAAGCAAACGGGTTTTCTCAATCAAGAACAACGTAGATGGCTCTCTTGAACGATACAAGGTAAGATTGGTGGCCAAAGGTATACCCAGACATATGGAGTCGATTATCAAGAAACGTTCTCACCAGTGGCCAAATTGATCATAGTCAGAGTTCTATTGTCCCTTGCAGCAAATTTAGATTGACCTTTACATCAATTCGATGTGAAAATGCATTTCTCCATGATGAGCTTGAAGAGGAGATTTACATGGGTATTCTACCTGGCTTTACTGCAATTTTTGAAGGTAAGGTAGTGTGTAAATTGCAAAAGGCCTTGTATGAACTAAACACTCTCCTTAAGCATGGTTCGGAAGATTGAACTTGGAAAAAAATACGGCTTTCACCAGGGTAACTCTGATCACACCCTATTTTTGAAACATCAACAAGGCAAAACCATAGCTCTAATTGTTTATGTTAATGACATGATTATTACTGGAGAAAATTCTGAAGAGATTGCCAAGCTTCAAGAACAATTAGCACTTGATTTTGAAATGAAAAATCAAAGACTCAAGTACTTCTTGGAAATTAAAGTTATAAGATTTAAACAAGGCATATTTCTTTCTCAACAAAAATATGTTTTGGATTTATTAGCTGAAGTTAGGGTACTAGATTATAGACCTGCTAATGTACCAATAGTCTAGAATCATCGGCTTAGAGAGTTCCCAAATCAAGTCCCAACAAACAAAGGCAGATATCAGAGATTGGTTGACAAACTGATTTATTTGTCTCACACACGACCTAACATTGCATATGCAGCAAGTGTAGCTAGCCAATTCATTCATTGTCCTAATGGAGCTCATATGAGTGTTGTAATGCAAATCCTTGAATATCTGAAGTCATCCTCAGAAAAAGGAATTTTGTTCTCTAAAAATGGCCACCTGAATAATGAAGGGTATATTGATACGGATTGGGCAGGGAAAATATCAGATAGGAAGTCTACTTCGGGCTATTTCACATTTGTTGAGAAAAATTTAGTTACTTAGAGAAGTAAAAAACAGAAAGTAATGGCTTTATCAAGTGCAATAGTAGAGTTTAAAGGAATGACAAAGGGACTATGTGAACTTCTTTGGCTTAGGAGAGAATTATCTGAAATTGGATTTCCTCCTGACATTGAAATGAATCTATTTTGTGATAATAATGCAGCAATGAATATTTCACGTAACCCAACTCATCATGATTGAACCAGACATGTTAAAGTTGATATACACTTCATCAAACATAACCTTGTGGTATGATTTTTTAAAGAAAAAGAAAGACAAGCAGAAGAGTTTTAGAAGACAGAAGGAGTATTTACAAATTTCTTCATATATCCGTTTCATTGATCACTACTGGTTTATATAGAAATAACAATGGAAAAGAAAAATCTGGCCTTTAACCACCTAAACAAAAGGAACCACGAACTGGTGGCCATAACTACCTAAATACAAGACAGCGACGTGGATTTAAGTAGAAAAATTAGCAACTGCACTTGATTGAGCCTTCAACAAATGCAGCAGTTCCAACTCCCTCTTCACGCACTCTACACGTTATGTTGCACGTATCACCTTGAGACAAAGATAGTTCGATTTCCTTTTGTGAGATTTGAAGACCAATTGGCAGATATTCTAGCTAAAGTTGTGTGCAACAAGAGTTTTCACAACTCACTTAACAAGTTAGGCATATTGGATTTGTGGGCACCAACTTTGAGAGGGAGTATTAGCATGAGCTGTCAGTTGCATAATTAAAGGAAGGAATCAATCAATTAGAGCTAGAATTATAGTATGATTTGTACTGATTTGTATTTTCTAAATATAGTTTATATCGACTTATATATACGTAATCATCTCTGTACAAAAATACACACCAAGTAAGAGATTTACTCTCTAAAAGTCGACAAGTCAATCGCTCCTCTCCTCTGTTGAACAATTCTCTCCATTCGAATTTCTGTTAAGAAATTTGGTCTTGAGTCATCCACTGCAACACCACTGATTTAAAGAGCCTTAAACCACAAACACGATCTAGTGCTTAAATTCGTGGCTTTTAAGGATTCTTCTCAAGTTAATGCACGTATAAAGATTTAACCCTTCATTTCCAAAGAGATGGTTCCTTCGACTTGGTTATTTTTGACATGGTTGATTCACACTTTAACTATGTCAACTTCTGCGTTTGAATCGAAAACCTCGCTAAATCTGGAACGGCAAGCTCTGCTGGAGAGCGACTGGTGGGCACACTGCATCAACAACAATGTCTGCATCGTCAACAGTAGCACAAGAAGCCATTGCTTCTGGCCAGGAATAGTTTGTGACAGCGGTGGAAGCGTCGTTGAGATCAATCTAGCTTCAGAATATTTTGATAGTATTATTATTGGATACAAGTTCAAGAAGATGAACTTTTCTAACTTACAAAACCTTGCTCGTCTGAATCTTACGAGGCAAGTACTCACCGGGGAAATTCCTTCCAATATTGGAGCTCTTTCGAAGCTCATATTTCTCGACTTGTCTTACAATTGCCTTACGGGTATGATTTATAACTTCTGTCTTCTAAGTTTCAATATGTGACTTCCAAATTATCTTCAGATTATTTATCATTTCTGAATGCTAAAAAAACTTGTAGGACCAATACCAAAAGAAGTTGGCAACTTGAGTTCTCTGCGCTTCTTGCAGTTGGAAAACAACGAATTATCTGGTAATGTCCCTCCCCAGCTTGGCCAGTTAAGTCGATTAGAGCAAATGTTTCTGCACCGGAATAAACTTCATGGCTTCCCAACAGAAATACGTGGACTTCCCAATCTTCATTACGTAGACCTCTCACAGAACAAGTTTAGTGGACCTGTACCTCTTCAACTCTCAAATTTGACAAGTTTGATGTTTCTGGACTTGAGCTGCAACAACTTCAATGTTTTCCCGCGTCAGCTAGATCACTTAACCAATTTGGAAGAGCTTTATGCCCATGGCAACCAATTTCTGGGCCTAATACCTTCTGAAATCCCACAAGGTCTTTCTAATCTTCGACACTTGGATCTCTCCAACAACAACTTCACAGGACCGATCCCTGTTCAACTTGCAAATTTAACAAGTTTGATTTTTATGGACTTGAGCTGCAACAATTTCAATGGTTTCCCACATCAGCTAGGCCAGTTAACCAAACTTGTACGCTTAGATCTGTCCAGCAACAACTTGACAGGACCTATCCCAGGTCAACTTGCAAATTTAACAAGTTTGATGTTTCTGGACTTGAGCTGCAACAATTTCAATGGTTTCCCACCTCAGCTAGGTCAGTTAACCAATTTGGAAGAGCTTTATGCCCACAACAACCAATTTCTGGGCCTAATACCATCTGAAATCCTACAAGGGTTTTCTAGTCTTCGACGCTTAGATCTCTCTCATAACAACTTCACAGGACCTATCCCTGTTCAACTTGCAAATTTAACAACATTGGAGTCTCTGAAGTTGAGCTACAACAATCTAAACGGAACCATTCCTGACTTTTCACCCAGGTTGAAGGAGTATAATTTCACACACAACTCTTTTTTGGTTCAAATACCATGTAACTTCAGGTTAGCTGATCCTTCTGCGTTTTTGGGCAACGAAAGTTTATTGATGGCAGAAATAAATGTTCTTGGCTCACCACCCTCCATTGATAGCTCCGTAGAGCGACCAAGAAGCAACGCAATGTTCTATATTCGGCTTCTTGGTTCTATAATCGGCATGCTCATAGCGTCCTCAACAATTTGGTGCTTGATTTTCTGGTGTCATGCACGTATCATGAAGAGTTCCCCGCAAGAGTCTAAGGCACTGAAGAATGGAGACCTGTTCTCGATCTGGAACTACGACGGAAGGATCGCTTTCCAAGACATCATTGATGCAACTGACAATTTCGACATCGGATATTGCATTGGAACAGGTGGCTATGGCAGTGTTTACAAGGCTCAACTTCCGAATGGCAAAGTGGTTGCAATTAAGAAACTCAACAGTTTAGAATCTGAAGAACCAGCTTTGGACGAGTGTTTCAGGAACGAGGTGAAGATGCTGACAGAAATTCGTCACAAGAACATAGTGAAGCTACACGGGTTCTGTTTGCACCGGAGATCCATGTTCCTGGTCTACGAGTACATGCAAAGAGGAAGCTTGTTTTACGCTCTCAGGACCGATTCTCTAGCTGTGGACTTAGGTTGGAGAAAAAGGGTTAAAATCATCCAAGGCGTAGCGTATGCTTTAGCTTACATGCATCATGATTGCAATCCTCCAATTGTTCACAGAGACATATCAAGCAACAACATCCTCTTAAATTCTTCGTTGGATGGATTTATCTCAGACTTTGGTGCTGCTAGGAT
>JANVCL010000001.1:25062429-25076911 GCA_026546855.1 Erythroxylum incrassatum
TCTCTAATGTTGAAAGATATGCTAGATTCACGACTCTCCTATCCCAACAACAATCAAGAAGTTGCTCAAAGCTTGGTCCTCGCCGTCAGCATCGCACTGGCATGCCTGCGCTTTCACCCAAATTCTCGACCAACAATGGAGCAAGTTTGTGGACAGCTTCTTGGTCCGAGGTCGCCACTGCCTGTACCATTACATCTTGTCTCATTGAGGGATTTGATGAATCACGGAAATACGTACTGTACCCTCTAATAAATAAGTTGATGTTCTTACATGATTCCTGGAGATCGGGGAGCGGAGAGTAAGTAATTTATTGGCTTACGCAAATGCACATATGCTAACGTTACGGAGTCGAGTTCGAATTTTCTGTCTAATATTATGGTGTCTTATTGTATTCAATAAATTTCACTCATTTATTTATATAAGACTCACATAAGATTTACATAGAACTTGTAAAATAAATAACTGAGATTTCATAAGATAAAATAAAAAAATATAAAACTGGAACAAAAATCTGAACTCCTAAATGTCACAAAGGACAATACAACTTTGTCTTCTTAATTCTTTTCTTTCTAATACGGAATACCATATGCTGGTGGAATATCAACACGTGTTTGCTCGTTTAATTCCTATTCAATATATTGATTTTCAAGTCAAAGAATATTATGGAGAGCCTGAAATATTAAACACGTTTTGCCGCAGACGCGGAAGCTATGACTTTGAAATTAGCAATTCAATCTTTTTTTTTTGACGAATCAAATTTTTATAAATGAGCAATTTATATTATATACGTTATTATTTAAACATGTAAATTACTAATTTTTTAAAATTTGGACTGAAAATTAAATCATTAAGACATAAATTTAAGATTTAAAAGATTCAATCGGTATTAAATCGTCATAAAATCGGCTAAAGATTAAATAAATTAAAGAATTCAAAATATGATTGA
This sequence comes from Erythroxylum incrassatum, assembly GCA_026546855.1. NCBI lineage: Eukaryota > Viridiplantae > Streptophyta > Magnoliopsida > Malpighiales > Erythroxylaceae > Erythroxylum > Erythroxylum incrassatum. Next base: position 25,063,376 of record JANVCL010000001.1, read on the forward strand.
AAAAGATTTTCTTTATTTATCGAAAATTTTAAATTTTAATTAAAAATTATTAAATAAATATGTATTTATTTATTTTAATTTATAAGAACTTATTAATTTATAAAAATTAATTGATTAATTGAAATTAATTAGTTTTTAACAACATGAGTTGTTAAAATAAATCGAACCGAAAAATTAGTTCGATTAGTTGAACGGTTCACAACAAACCAATAGAACTTTTTAATCATTGTAAATATTACTATATATTTTAAATAAATTATTTAACATACCAAGAACCTAAATGTTAGTGCCTTTATTTTTTATCTTTTTGTGTGTTAAGTTTCTTTATTCTTGAAGTTTGAAGTTGTACTTAATGAAAATTAATTTTGTTTTATATCAAAGTGTATTTTGGAACCAATTAGAAAGAAACTGTGACAATTTTAAGACAAAAATAGCTAAATTAGATATTGACACTAGTTAAACATGGCCTCGTTCAGCAACCAGAATCTTGAAACATGGCAAGTTGGAAGTCTAAAGCAAAACGACGTGCAAAAATAAGAGTCTAAAACACATCCAGCATGAAGTTAAACGCAGACGTATGGGGATTGTTGAAGCATGAATTAGAAACAGATAAAAGATGCATGAATAAGAGGAATATGTGGGCAAAAACGACACAGTATGAAAATATTAAAAGTAAGAGAAGCTAAACGGCAAGGAATCAAAAACAAAACGTTACAGGAGCAGAGGGCGTGTAGAGGCGTGAATCATAAAGAGAGGAGGCTTTTAATTGAAAATATATACGCAATAGCCAAGAGGGGCATGACCAAAGGCAGTAGGCGTGAGGAGAAATAAATCAATACAGGAGAAAAAAGCTACAGTGGACAACAGATGCGAAATAAATCAATACAGGAGAAAAAAAGCTACAGTGGACAACTGATGCGTTTTACAAAAACGCAGTGGAGAGGTGCCAGGTGGTAGGTTTTAAAGAGGGTGTTTTTAATTGTCACATTAGGCAATACTAGAAGGGCGTCAATAAACAGTACAGAATAAAAGAGAGGCGGGGGCAGAACGTGGGAGTGCCCTGAATGGATAGAAAATAACGAGACATTGGACAAGTGAGGGAGGCGGCGGTAACCAGGTGAAGGAAAAGCTTTGTTGCTGGCACAATACGTGTTTGGGGAGCAGCGTGGAATCAAATACCGGAGGTTACCGCAGATAGAAAAGAAGAGAGTAATGTCGGTGACAGTCACAACGTAAATAACAGTTGGAATAGATAGTAAAATTATGATATTAGATAACTAAATTTTTATTTCTTAGCTTACGGAATTCTAGTTATTGAATTTTGCATGTGGTAAGATTTGTGTTTTTTTTTTCAATCAATTTATTAGTCAAGTATCAATTATTTTTCTGAGCCATTATTTGATTGTATAATTTGACAGCTAGGTGCGCAACTAGTTTGTGTTTTTATTTAATTAATTGCTAGATTAAAAAGATTGACGTTTAATTCTTTTAATCAAAAGTAGCGACTAAGATTTTTGTCTACTACGTTAAGGACATGATTCTAAGAAAAATAATTATTTAAGCACAATATACATCGTTTGTATGTTGTCTAGTTCGTCAATTTTTTTGATTCGTAAAGTTATTAATTAATTAAATCTGAGATCATATCCAGGTTATTAATTAATAAGGGTTAATTCAAATACATGTTTTGGTTTATTAGACATAAGAGAAAATAGGTAGAGAAATTTACCACGACGAATGCTGAATTAATAAATTAGTTATTTTTAATGTCGATGACCAAGTTCAATAATGAAGGAGACCGAAAATCAAGATTTATTTATATTGATTGTTAAATTCTCATTATTTTCAATTTCAAATTTCAATTAAATTCTGTTTAATTTACAATTACAAAAACCCCCTCTATTTCATTACTTTGTTTTAGTTTTAAACTAACTAACTTTTACCGTTAAAAATTTCTCGTAGGAACGATATCTTACTTTTCACTACTACATTAATTTATGTACAAAAAAATTAGTTTTTTTTTATATTTGATTACAAGCATTATTCACCATTAAAACTAATAAAAAAGTTGGATCCACGTTAGGCTTATAATTCTCATTCTATTCAACAATGTAATTCTCCATTCTGAATTCCTTTAATGGTCTACCATTTCTGCTAACGACTTATAGTTGACTTTTTCTTTCCACTTTGCCCTTTTTCTCATTTAACATCCCGAACTTCAAATACAAATGTACAAAACCCTAGGAAGCTGTACATGGTTGACGAAAACTCGAACGTTTTCTGATGAGGGTATGACAAAGATAACTAGAACGGGTACGGTAGGTGAAAGGTGGCGTGATAAGCGGTGATGCTCTTCTCGAGATGTATTTTGTCTCTATTTCCTTATATTAATAAAAATTTTAATATAAGCTAAGTATAAAGCTCTTTAATAAGAATCGGACAAACAATCAATTATTACTTGAAATAAACGTGGTAATAACTAGATCAGGTTATTGGGTAATTCAGATCAAACATGTTCTGATACCATATTAAAAATTTTAATATATAAAAATAGAGCGCATTAATAAAAATTATGTTTATATCAACTATTGCCAAAATCGCTAGAATTAGTCATTTAAATAATTGACCATTACTATTTATAAACCTTTAACATTTTCATGTTTAGTCAAAAAATAACTGTGTAACACCTTAAGTTTAGTTTTAACTCATTTGGTTGTTATAAAATAATATTATTTTAGTGTAATTAATTAAAATAATATTATTAGTTAAAACAATGTTATTTCAAATTAATATGCTAAAATAACATTATTTTAACCATAGCATTAACATTGAGATCGAGTACTTTAGAGTCATTATTCCAAACTTAAATTCGACAAGAAAATATACTAGCTTAAACTTGACTCATTAAATTTAGACTTGATCTAATTAAAATATTATTAGTATTTCACACACAATAACATAATTTAAAGATATTTTAAGTATTTTATTGTTATAATTTTACGTGTAAGGAAAATTTATATAGATATGTATAGAACTAATAAATAATTATAAACTCACCAATATAAAATCATTTAACATTAAATTTACAAAAAAAAGGATTAAAACCTTATAAATACATTAAAATTCGAATTAATATATAACATATTTGATTATAATTCTTTATAGAAAAGTTTAAATGACTTATCATATTAATTTGACTTTAGATATATATATATATAACTTTGAAATTGTCTCTTAAATGATTTTATTAAGATAATTTGACTTTATTATTACTTCACGTTATTGTAAAATTTTAGAAAATAAAATTTATATTTTAACTAAAAATAAGGATATACTTCTAAGTTTATAGAATCTAAATAATTTGTTTTCAAATTTTAATGTTTAAAAACTAATTCCTAATGTTGCTCTTATATGCCGTAATTAATAACTTTCTTATAAAGTAACATATATGTGTATATAATTAAAGAAAATTTTGAAAAATATAAAGAAATTATTAGTGAGTATTAAATAACAATAATATCCAATATGTTAATTTTAAAAATTAGAGATTTATCTGTAAAAATTAATAATGTAATTAAAATGCTTCAAAAATATATTTTAAGTTCATTTTAGTCATAATTTATCAAATTAAATTAAATTTTGTATAAATACACTTACTTTTATTAAAAGGCTTACTTCTTTATTAATTTTGAGTAAGTTAATTGTCAATTGTGATTTTTATTTCTCTGGTATACTTAAAATAATGTCTCAGCAACATTCTTCTTGATAAAATAATACGAAAATCACTTCTTCTCTTGAAATTTTAGCAAAATTTATAAGAAATTCATAGTGTGGTTGGAACTAATTTACATGCATCAATACTAATTAGTTTCTCTAACAAATTAAAAAAACAACACTAGAAAATTCTCAAGAGAAATTTTTAGGATATTGAGTTACTAAAAACTAGAATTAGACTTCGCTAACCGGCACAATTGAGTTCAATTTTTATAAAAAATTTCAAACAGATATGTTTGATTGAGTTTTAATTAAGCAAAATTGAGTTTTAGACTACTCAAATTTGATAAAGTTTGGGCTTGAGGCTGAAATTTTGGGATTGATCAAGTTTCAGTTTGAGTCCATCTTCGAAAATAAATATTAAAATTGGAATTTGACCTAAATCAAGTCATTTTCAAGCCTAATCAGATCATGTAAATCAAAACAAATAGTAAAATCTCATTAAAAATCTTATTAAGACGTAAAGTATGAAAAAGTCTAGAAATAATTAGCTTTATTTCTAACTAATAGAAAGATTAGTTTTAATAGGCCACAAAGAAAAAAAAGACCAAGGATAAAAGGACAAAAAGAAATAATTTTTTTGAGAACTATTTGTAAAAAAACAAAACTACAGAAAAAGATAAAAAATACATATAAAATAAAAATAAAATAGTAGTAGTAATAATAATAATAATAATAATAATAATACATATTAAACTAATAAAATAAATACAAATAAAATAAAAATCATAGTAATAATAACAATAATAATATAATTACATATAATTAAAGGGTTCTAAATAAAAATGTCAGAATAATAAATTATATAATGAGAAATTCAATTTTGTAAATCTTGAATTCCATCAAAGAACTAATGGACCTACACCGACAATATAATTGTGTGTTTTTATTTCAAAATAGCCCAAAAGGTTTTGAAGGGCCTAAACCCATTAGGGTTTAAAGGTTCATGTCAGTTCTCACGTACACACTACACACACATATAAACTCGGTTGTGTCCGCCTTTGTCTTTTCTCTGATTCGCCTTCCCTTTGCTAACCAGCCGGCGAAGCCATGGTTCACGTCAGTTTCTACAGGAATTGTACGCTCTCTTCCTAATTCTCTAACTTGTTACATTGTCTCAAAAAAGGTATTTGCGTTTGTGGCAAATCATGGTGTACGATCTGTTTGGAGTCTATCCTATGATTGTTTTGATCACTGTGTTGGGGTAGAAACTCTGCTGTTGGATTTCTTTTGGATCTTGAGCTTTGATCTTTGAGGGTTAGATTGGTCCTTAGATCTAGCTGGGATTTGTGTTCTGCGTTCTAATTTGTTCTGCTGTTTAGAACTAGATTGTCATTCCAGTGCTGAGTTCATTCGATGCCAAAGCTGTCACTTGGGAAATTGATGTTATACTAATGGTTCCCCAGTTATTTTTATGGCTGTTTTTCTCTTGTGATTTCGTGGTTTTTGGGATTCAAATTCTCATTTTGATGGGTTGCAGTTGTTTCAGTAATTTGAACTACGACTGATGAGAAAAGTGAAATGTGTCAAAGATTGGATCTTGTGGATAAAAAAATTGAACTGAGCTACTGTGTTATCTTGATTGGCTGTTTTAAGATGTTGATAATGCTATGTTATATCTTGTTAGTTCACATTTTGTACTGTTGTTACCTATCTGGTGATTTTTTGTTGAGGAAAGCGTTTCTGTGATGAATTTATAATTGTCATCTACCTAGCTAGTTTGTTTTTCTTAGACTACAATCTTTTTAACACTGAAGTTACTCAAGTTTGTTAGTAAAATTTTGTCCATTTTAGTTTGACCTGCGATGCTATGGATTTTAGATGGGAAGACATTTAAGAAGCCACGTCGTCCATATGAGAAGGAGCGTTTGGACGCAGAATTGAAGCTGGTTGGAGAATATGGTCTCCGATGCAAAAGGGAGTTGTGGAGAGTGCAGTATGCTCTGAGTCGAATCCGTAATGCAGCAAGAATGCTTCTTACTCTGGATGAGAAAGATCCACGTCGTATTTTTGAAGGTGAAGCCCTTCTTCGCAGGATGAACAAGTATGGTCTTTTGGAAGAGAGTCAAAACAAGCTCGATTATGTCTTGGCCCTGACTGTTGAGAACTTCCTTGAACGCCGACTTCAGACCCTTGTGTTCAAGTCTGGCATGGCAAAATCCATTCACCATGCCCGTGTTCTTATCAGACAAAAACATATCAGGTAAAAAATTTCCCGCTTGTCTTATAATCTGCCACTTTTGTTGTTGATTCTTTATCCATGTGACTCTAGTTGACCTATAATTTGATGTATATAAAAGATAGCCATTAGGGAGACTATTATTACTGTTGTTCATTCTGCTCGTGCCTCGGAAACAGCATGGCCTCTTTGTGAAATTAAGTGTTGGAATCCTTTTGTTAATAGCAGTGAATTCCGAAACACTACAACAAATGGCTGTTTCTGTCCGAAGATTAGTTAAACTGTTTCAAGAGTAGCTTCACCTTACGTCTAATTTGTTTCATTATGATCTTTTTATTATGTCACCAGGGTGGGGAGGCAGGTTGTTAACGTGCCATCCTTCATGGTGAGGGTTGAGTCTCAGAAGCATATTGATTTCTCCCTTACAAGTCCATTCGGAGGTGGCCGTCCGGGTAGGGTGAAGAGAAAGAACATGAGGGCAGCTGCTAAGAAGGCTGCTGGTGGAGATGGAGACGAAGAGGACGAGGAGTAGGATATGGTTCAAATGCATGAATTTTGTGCTCGCCGGATAATTACTGATGATTTGACTGTGTTAGGATTTGGTCTCATTTTTCTGCGCATTTTTCACATATGAATACTTAATCATTTTGATCACATGAATGTTTGGCTTTTTTAACCTACCCTACCGCCTCTTGTCACAGCAGATAATCTCTCTCAATACCCAAAGTCTGACCTGAAGTTTGGTCCTTAGACAAAATGCTAAAGCACGACTGAGCTTTTTGTTTAAATCGAGCTTTTTGTCCAAGTAATTTTTTTTCTTTTTACAATTTTGACTAGAGCAACCTGACCTGAATCTACATTTTTTAAAACCTTGGAAAATGAGTACATGGAAAGCTCAGAGATTTCATCATATTTTCTTAGTTTTATGGTTTGTTTTCTTAGAAAATTACAGTTAGTAGCAGTTTCTGTTAAGAAAATTACATTTTTTTGACTTTGAAGTAAACTTTGATCTTTCTACAATTTTGACTAGAGTAGCCTGACCTGAATCTACAATTTTTTTATCAAAGAAAATGAGTACACGGAAATTTGGAGATTTCATATTCTTTAGTCTTTTTAGTTTTATGGTTTGTTTCTTAGAAAATTGCGGTTAGTAGTTTCTGTTAAGAAAATCACATATCCTCTTCTATGTTAAAAGTCTCATTCATTGAACAGCGCAAACTTTTTCCACAATTAAGGTTCCAATGCAATGAAGAAAGGACTATAGCAATCCAACTCCTATCTACTAACCCAAGTCCTACTATTACAGAGTCAGAGACCAATAAGTCCATTGGCAGAACAGCCTTTCACTAGTAATCATCCCCTTCTTCATCATCACCTTCACAAGACTCAAGCCCAACTTCCTCGTAATCCTTCTCAAGAGCAGCCAAATCCTCCCTGGCTTCTGAGAATTCACCCTCCTCCATCCCCTCACCAACATACCAATGCACAAAAGCTCGTTTTGCGTACATCAGATCGAACTTATGATCAATCCTAGAGAACACCTCTGCAACACTAGTCGAGTTGGATATCATACACACAGCCCTCGGAACCTTGGCCAAGTCACCTCCAGGAACTACAGTCGGTGGTTGGTAATTGATACCACACTTGAATCCTGTCGGACACCAATCTACGAATTGGATTGTCCTCTTGGTCTTGATCGTGGCTACTGCAGCATTCACATCCTTAGGCACAACATCTCCTCTGTACATCAAACAGCAAGCCATGTACTTCCCATGTCGAGGGTCACATTTGGCCATCATTGAAGATGGTTCAAATGCACCGTTCGTTATCTCAGCTACTGATAGTTGCTCATGGTAGGCCTTCTCTGCAGAAATGACAGGTGCATATGAAGAAAGCATGAAATGGATACGAGGGTATGGGACCAAATTGGTCTGGAACTCCGTTACGTCCACATTCAAGGCACCATCAAACCGAAGAGAAGCAGTCAATGAGGAAATAACCTGTTCAGAGCAAAAAAAAAAAGAAAAAGGATCCAATCTTTCATTAGCTAAACAGCTCAAAAGAACCAATTTGCTAAATTCTCGAGTTGGGAATCTGCAGTTGTACCTGGGAAACAAGCCTGTTGAGATTGGTGTAAGTAGGTCTTTCAATGTCAAGCGACCTACGACAGATATCGTAGATAGCCTCGTTGTCAAGAAGCACAGAAACATCAGTGTGCTCGAGGAGTGAGTGTGTAGACAAAACACTGTTATAAGGCTCCACGACAGAGGTTGAGACCTGAGGCGAAGGATAAACAGTGAACCCGAGCTTCGACTTCTTTCCATAATCGACAGAGAGCCTCTCCAAGAGTAAAGATCCAAGACCTGAACCAGTACCACCACCAACAGCATGAAACACTAAGAACCCTTGAAGCCCTGTGCAGTTATCCGCTAGCTTCCTGATCCTATCCAAGCACAGGTCCACAATCTCCTTCCCAACTGCAGCCATCCACCACTCATGTTACTTTAAACTAGTTAAAGAACCACAAAAAATCTACAAAACCCAAGAAAGATTGAAACTTTGACTGTTAAATTACTTGTATAGTGGCCTCTAGCGAAATTGTTAGCTGCGTCCTCTTTCCCACTAATGAGTTGTTCAGGGTGAAACAACTGACGGTAAGCCCCTGTTCTAACTTCATCGATCACAGTTGGCTCCAAGTCCAGAAACACAGCTCGAGGGACGTGCTTTCCGGCACCGGTCTCGCTGAAGAAGGTGTTGAAGGCGTCGTCTCCGCCGCCGACCGTTTTGTCACCTGGCATTTGCCCATCAGGCTGTAATCAACAAGAAGAGAAATTTTAACACCCTAACCACATCAAAGTCAACAGCCCAATACAAGCAACTAAATTATGAACAAGACCTGAATGCCATGTTCGAGGCAGTAGAGTTCCCAGCACGCATTACCAACTTGAATACCAGCTTGGCCGATGTGGATTGAGATGCACTCTCTCATGGTTTCTTAATTTTCTGTTGTCGAAGAAATGAGAACAGTAAATTACAAGAAGATGAGTGTACGTGTATATAAATATATGTACTGTAACGGCTCTGATATTGGTTTGAGATTTTGAAAATATCCATGTTCGGTGTCTTCCAACTGTCTGTTCTTACCGTTGAACCTCAACTAAATTTGAAAATTTGAAATTGTTCCAACGTATTGTTTACTTAATTGGGTACATATAAGAAGATTATTATCTTCTTTTTCATTAATTTACAAAATTTATCTCTGTAAATTACTGGAAATAACGTTTCAATTATAGAGACATTTTAAAAAATATTTTAACGATTTTACACTTGAACTGAGAAAATATTTATTAGCTATTCAAAAATTAAAAAAATCACTGATGTTATATTTAATTATTAATGATAATGACCTCTAACATTAATTTAATAGGTAAATTGTGTTAATTTTTAAATTTCACAAAAGTAAATTTTAATTTTTAAATTTCACAAAAGTAAATTTTATTTATAAAATTATTTTAGTACTTTATTTTTATTATATTTATTTGTTTATTTCAATTTCTTGTGAATTATTGGAAAGAAGTCTCTCTACTAATCATAAATAAGGCTATATACACGTAACCTCTCTAGACTCCGCGTCTAGCTGGATTTTGCTGGGTGATTGTTGACGACCATGACAAAATTAATTTTTTTCTATGCTTTTTTGCAATTTCTTCTCTTTTTTTTTGGTAAGTTATTACTTCTATATCTTTTTTTCCTTTTGAGAAGTAATATTTCTTCTCTATCTTATTACTAAATTTTTATTAAAACTTTTAAATTAAATAAATTTAAAAATTAGGAACATATTTAACTCTTATTTTGTGTGCTTTATCAAATTTATTTTTTTGCACTTTATCCTTCACTTTCTATTTTTTGTTTATGTTACTTTTTTTATATTAAAAAATGGAACTGATGACAAAATAAAATAAATTTCCTGATGTATAATAACTTTTTTTTAAACAGAGGAACCCGCAACCGCTACCCTTTGAATGCGCACTGGATAAACTTTTGAATTGGCACAATAGCCTATAAATTAAGCCAATTGAGTACTCCGCACTAGAGAAATTCTGTTCGATAAGCTTGATTGAAAGAGCATAGATAAGGAGATTGAACACGGGATCTTTTAGCTCCATGGTCCTCCACTATACTAACTCGACCACCCCTTAAGAGGCCTATAATAACAAATATGCTAAAACACGATTAATAAATTAAGAATGTTTATATCGACTATAATCTAAATCATGAGCATTGTATTTGATTCAATTTTTTCCTAATAAATTTATTTTAGTTTCATATTAACGAAATTTTTATGGAAGATATAAAACAAAAGGAAGGTTTTAGCAATAAAGTTAATATTAAGAATAGGATAAATACCAAAATAAAATAAATGATAAATGTTTTATTCAACTATAATGATTAGAAGTAAATTAATGTCGTTTTATAATTGAATAATTATTTACATTTTAATACAATTTAGTAACAATTTTTCTTCTATTGTTTAGGATATTATCACTACAACTTAAAAAGGAAAGAAATTTTTATTCGACTAATATAAGCAACGAATAGTTTTACCTTCACTAAACACTCAAATTCTCGTGAATAAATGGGTTAATTATTATAAAAGCTCAAATTTTAGTTAATTTTTTAATTATAGCTCGAATTTTAAAAAGTAGCAATAAAATGTTGAAACTTTCAATTTTTTCAATTCTGTCCCGAATTTAAAAAGGTGACAATAAAATGTTCAAATGTTCAAATTTTTAATTTTAGCCCGACATTAGTATTTTTCATTAATACATGTCAACCAAAATTAACGCAAAAAATAAAAATTAATGAAACGACGTCGTTTAATTACATATTTAAAATAACATATTTATTTTAAAATGATCTAAATCAAATTATGCAGACCCGCTGATCTTACACTTTGATTTCAGCTTTTCCTTTTGTTTTCAGTTTGTTCTTTCGACACCCTCATCCTTTGATTTTCAGATTATACAGCCTCAATGCCCTCACAATAAGGGCATCAAGAGAATGAATTGAAAACGAAGAGCTTACTAGTATGGTTCCTTGTAATGCGAGAGTTGTTTGGGGCATCAGAAGAACAAACAAAAAAAACAAAGGGCTGAAGGCATCAGAAAAACAACAGATAACGTCAGGCTAGAATTAAAGAAAAATAAAAATTTGAGCAATTTATTGCCACTTTTTGAAATTTGAGTTAGAATTGAAAAAAATTAAAATTTTGGACATTTTATTGATACTTTTAAGTTCGGATTATAATTAAAAAATTGACAAAAGTTTAAGTTTTTTTTAGTAATTAACCTTGAATAAATTATTGACAAATTACTTATCGAAACAGTCATTTAGGGTTAAACAAATTTATTTTAATTAATATTTGTAAGTTTTTAATTTATTTTCACTTTTGCTTAATTATCTTCTTTAATATTTTAAATGAGTTGTTATAAGAAAGTGGTTGGATCACCTCTCGGACACAATTCAAACATGTTGTTAATTCTTGAAATTATGGGTTATGTTTAAAGGCAGTTATGATTCCCCGTATTCCATGTTTTGAAGGAACTTGTAGGAAACTCCAAGATCAGATAAATGTCATAAGGTCTTTGCATTGGCTAGTGTCGGGAGCAATTGAGGATGAAATGCTTCAGAAACCTCTCATGTTTAACGAGTGGATCGATGCTCGTGAATTTTCAAGGTTTGGTTATGTTTTTCTGACCCATATGCATGATTGATGTTTGTGACGAAAGCCATTCTTGTTATATATACTTCTTGGGAAGTCCAACTCGATTATGTAGCCATGGATTGAAATTTAAGGGAGTTTATGCTCATACATGCCTCCCTTTTTTAATGGAGAACAAACTAAATGAGATTTCTTTTTCTAGTAATTATAATTCATGTTCATTAGAAATCATTTATTGGCTTGAAATTCAATTCCAATTTTTTAAAATTTGCTTTACTGTTTAAAGTTGATATAATCTTTTAAGATTTATATATGTTATTAAATTTTTGTTAATAACGTTTATAACTTTTAAAATGTGTATTCATTAAATTATTAGATATAGATATAAATTTTTAAATTAAATGCAAACAACAACAATAATTAGCCCTACCTAAGGAGTGGTCGAATTGGTAGAGTGGGGGGCATGAAACTAAAAGCTCCTGTGTTCGAATCCTCTTATTTGCACTTTCTCGATCGAGTCTGTCGTATAGGACTTACCTAATGCAAAATGCCCGGTTGAAGTGATTTGCAGACTATTGCATCAATCCAGAAGTTTTACTCAATGTATATCTAAATGATAGTGGCTGCAGTTTTCTCTGTTTCAAAAAAATAACAATATTCAATAAAAATCTCACTGATACGAAATTTTAAGAAAAATTTGTAAATTAAATATTTAAATAAATTATTTGATGAATTAAAAACTTTAAATTAACTGATAAATTTGATTCAATTGATATTTGCTTGATAATGACACATTTTTATGTCATTTATACTAAAAATTGGGATCGCTTAAGTAGTCAATTGAAAATGAGAATATTAAAACGACATATGATGGACCTTTCTGGGAAGATATTTGAAGTTGACCTAACACCAAAAGACCAAAAAACTCTCGATGGGGACTGCTTCTCTTCTCATGATAAGATTTTAGCACTTGCAAATATATAGTCAATCAAGATCTTAAAATTTGTATGCTTCACCATGAATCCATGCCTATCCTTTTGCTTTGTCACGATCATTGCTTTAATTAAACCAATTGACAACAGGTCCAATACTTGCACTTTTTAAGTTAATGCACTGAGAAATATATTTGTGATATCACTTTAATATCAAGATTTACTTTCATGAACAGTGATTAGCGTTAATCGTGAAGATTAGACTTATTACATGCTTTGTGTGATGAGTGAACTGTGGTTGCGAATTATAATTTTTGGTAAGTGGTCACTTGACTCAAATTCTTCTTTCTTCTTTGATGTTATTGATTGGTTAAATAATTTATTTAAAAGAATAATTAATAAGTTATTATATATAATAAAATTTTATTTAATAGTCATCTTAAAAAGATTATAAATAAAACTATAAATATAATGCTTTCTCTTGAGTTCATATTAAGAAATTATCGCAATGAAGTGGACAAGTGACCATGTGATTCGGAATGCTTACTCAGGGAAGGCATTAACACATAATTATTAATAATTAAAAATAAATGACCAATTTTATAATAAAAATTTTGAAATATCTGATTTTTTAAATTTCATTTACTATAATAATTTTTATTATTAAAAATTATCTAATTTATTAATTAATTGACCAATTTTATTAGGGATGACAATTGTGCCCGAATCCAATGGGTACCAAATAAAATTATCCAAACGGGGCAGGTATGAAGAGCAAATTTTTACCCATGGGGCGGACATGGAGGGTTAACAAAAATACCCGTCGGGTATGGGGCGGGTATGAAGATACCACCCCCAATACCCGTTTACCCGTTATATAGTAATTACAATTTTGCCATTATATATATATACATACCTATATACCCGTT
>JANVCL010000001.1:25085395-25095437 GCA_026546855.1 Erythroxylum incrassatum
AATCTTGTACAAATTTAAGTTTAGTTCAAAATTCGATCAGATTTAACATAATGAGTATAAAATTAATCGAATTCTCAAGTTCAAATTTTAATTCTTTTATATGCGCGATTTCGGTTTTAAATTTGATTGAATTGAATTTTGTTTGATAACGTGAAAGGTGAGGGCATTTTTGATCTGAGTATGCATCTACTGTCTTCATGCATTTTAACTGCCAAGATTAACTTCATCATTAAGGTATGATTTCGGGTTTGCTTCTACTTTCCTTTTTGGTCGGTCAACTTATGATAATTTAGAGTCCAGTGCATGTGCAGTCGGTGATAGGAATGACAATTATTAACTTGAAGTATAACTTCATTTAGTTATATCCCTTATAATCTTTTGATTTCTAGAAATCTACGTATTTTGCATTCTTCAGATAAAATGCATTAACATAATAAAACTTGGTAAGACACTCATCCCACATCCATGGGATGAGAATATGAGAGGAGAAGAGGAGCTTATAAAAGAAAGCTCTCTCCTCTTACTTCAATGTATTAAAAAAAATAAATATTCTCTTAAATAAATTAGATGGTTAAATTTGTAATTTTATTTTATTATAGTGAAATTCTTCTCTAAAGAAAATTAAGGAAATAACATATTATTTACATAGTTTTCAATTGCAGTGTTGACGTAATACTCCTGAGAATCGAATGCGGAAGGAAAACTATTAAGAGGAGTCGGGTTTAGATATTCCATTTGAATGTAGTTGGTAGTGTTGTCTATCATCGGATCGTAAGTTGTCAGCGTGGAAGAATATGAGATTGTCGTATGTGGTTCTTGTTGACCTCCAAGTTGCTGGTATTGATGAGATGAGAACTGAAAATTATTTTCAGTACTAGAGGTTTGAGCTCCAAGTTGCATGCATTGATAAGATGATGAAATCTGATTCTGAGATGTACAGAGAGTGTGGTTCTGAGATGTATTCTGTTCTTGTTCAATATCAGATTTTCTAGTATTTTTGTATATTTTACACAAGACACAAACATCAAGCTGCAAGAAAGAATAACAAAAAGAAGATTAAGCACTAATAATTACAAAGAAAAAAAAAGGAAGACTAGAATTATTAACTAGTAAGTACCTTCATATCATTAGAAGAAGTATCAATTGTTGAAGAAGGATGAGCATCTTTGAGCATGTACTCATGCATGATCCAACTAGTTTTCTCGCCTTTAGGAGGTTTTCCACAGTAATACACCAAAGCTCTCTTCCACCCAATAACCGTACCCTTCATCTTCACTTCTTTATCAGCTCCAGTAGCTCTCCAAAACCCATCTCCAGCTTTCCTATTTGGTCGCTTCCCATTCCTATACTTTCGGTCTCTTGGAGTGAAAAAATACCATTCTTTAGGTCTATCACAATTAGGCTGATACCTCTTCGCCAAGTCTTCAGGATTGAACTTGTATATGTCAACTTCCTTAATATTGACGGGAGGCAATGGCCTGTTCTCTACCTTGTTCTTAAGGTAATAGTAAATTACTTCAGCATCAGTTGGCGAGAACCTCAAACCAACTGGGTATGCCTCCACATCGTAGTTTTCCACCGCCACGCCATCAGTAACACCATCGCTATTAATGTTACAACTGGGACTATCATCCAGGAGTTCCAGGTTCATGCTAATATCATTCTCATAGTCACTGCCAAACGGGTTTTCATCCATAAGAGCTGGATTTTGATCTTGCATTGTGGTTTTCTTTTGGACGAGGGAAGAATAGACAAAAAGTTTTATGCTGAGAGGTGAGTTTACGTGATTAATGGCACCTTTCGTGTATATATATATATATGAATCGATTTCCAAATACTACTTGTAATAATTTAATTTTATGTAATAATTTATTTAATGATTGTAATTAAATAAAAAATTAATTTAATAACTATTAATAAACATAATTAAATTAAAAATATCTTCAAAATGTATAGATTTCAAATAAATTTTGATTTAATAACTAAAATATATTTATAATAATATTAATCTTTAATTATTTATTTTGACAAACTATAATAATTTTTATTAATAAATAATATATAAAAGATTAAAATAAATTTAATTAATTAAAAATTTTATCTTTAAGTTTTATATAATACATGATTATCATAAATACATTAACAAACAAACAAGTTTTTTATTTTTGTTTAAAATATAAATATAAATATAAATTAAAAAACAAAAACAAAAATTAAAAGCCAATGTAGAAAAACAAAATTGAACCAAATGTCCGAACTAAGTTTATGACACATCTCCATTCTAACTTCTAAATGGTGGAAAAAGGAACAATAACAAATCTTTGACATTAGAAAGAGGCTTCCCCATTTTAAGTAATGTTGCCAAAATTGCAAATATCATACTAGAGATTATATTTAGAATATTTTGAAATTATAAAAGAGTTATATAGATTTTCATTTATGGTAAAATTAAAAATATTTTAAATTTTGACTCAATTGCTCTATTATTAATACTAACATAAAAAATTTATTTTAAAACATAATAATTGTTTTTAGAAAATTTAATCTTTAAATATATTTAAATATTAAAATATTTTTAAAATATAAAACTTTTATGGTAAAAAAATATTTCAAATTTTGATTTAGTAGCTTTATTTATTAAATTAACATAAAACTATAGAAAATTATAAATTATCAACGAAAATTTCTGACAAAACAAATACTGTAGCTAATTAGAGACGAAAAATCAATATCCGTTGGTAACGTTGCTATAAAAATTATATTTTAAAATATAATAACTAAAATAAAAAAATTAACTTACTAGTTGTAAAAAATCATAACGTCAAGATTAACGTCGGAAATTGGCAGTTAGAAAACGGTTGAAATTCGTTGGGCCCATTCAATACTCCTACCATGGGTCCCGAAGATTTTATTTTGCTGCTTACTACATACAATACACGCTCTTCCCAAGCATGTGGTTTACACGCTCTACAACAAAACGCGAAGAATTATTTCCTTGATTTGACTTTTTTTCTTATTTTATTTCTATCGTTTATTTAATAATATTCTTTAGATATCAGTATAACACATAAAATTTTCTATTATTTTAATTTTTAATTTCAAATTAAATACCATTTTAAAATATAAATAATTAATTAATAGAATATCAAAAAAGCACTTCTATAATAATTAAAAATATTATGTAAATTTAAATAATAATTTTAAATATGAACATTAAAATAAGAAATATTCAAAATCATCCTAATATAATACAATTAACTTTTTTTTCAGCTCACTTTGATTTGTTTAATTTTGATTATACGATTTTTAATAAATAGAAAAAATATTAAATTTTAAAATAATTTAGAATTTAAAATAAAATTTTAATTTCTCATAACTTAATGCATTGGATGATGAAAATATTCTCATAACATAATTTAGGACTGTTTGTTGGGTTTACAGGAATGTGTTTTTAAGGATTTTGATCGTTTTTTACCGTTAGTTGTTTTGCAGAATGGTTTTCCGTGCAGCAAATTGATTGAAATAGGCATTAATACAAGCAAAACGTCGAACTGAGTAATGGTGATCCCTAGAGAGTACTGGCAACCGTATTTCAACTAACATGAAATTGATGTACACTTATCTTCTGGCTTATTCCTGGAAACTAATAAACTAATCTATACAGATAGAATTACAAATGGGTTCACATGTTAACATCTCTGTTGTTTTGCATATCATCTCCAAAATTTCTTGGGACTCCAGAAAAATTAGGAAATAGCACATTATTTACATGGTTTTCAATTGCAGTGTTCACGGAATACTTCTAAGGATCGAATGCAGAAGGAAAACTATTAAGAGGAGTTGGGTTTAGATATCCCATTTGTTGGCCTCCAAGTTGCTGGAATTGAGGACACGAGAAAGGCTGATTCTGAAAAATATTTTAAGTGCTCGTTGCTTGAGTTCCAAGTTGTATGCAGTGATAAGACGAAGAAGGTTGATTTTGAAAACTATTTACAATTGTTGCTTGATCTCCAAGCTGCATGTATTGAGATTAATCACTAATAATCACTAAGAAAAATAGAAAAAAAGGAAGACAAGATTCATTAACAAGCAAGTATCTTCATATCATTAGAAGAAGTATCAATTGTTGAAGAAGGATGAGCATCTTTAGGCATGTACTCATGCATGATCCAACTAGTTTTCTCTCCTTTATGGGGTTTTCCACTGTAAAACACTAAAGCTCTCTTCCACCCAATAACCTTGCCCTTCAGCTTCACTTCTTTGTCAGCTCCAGTAGCTTTCCAAAACCCATCTCCAGCTTTCCTATTTGGTCGCTTCCCATTCCTATACTTTCGATCTCTTGGGGTGAAAAAATACCACTCTTTAGGTCTATCACAGTTAGGCGGATACCTCATCGTTAAGTCTTGAGGATTGAACTCGTATATGTCAACTTCCTTAATATTGACCGGAGGCACTGGCCTGTTCTCCACATTGTTCTTAAGGTAACTCCAACCAAGCGGGTATAACTCCACGCCAGAGGGGTTTTCAC
The DNA here is from genome assembly GCA_026546855.1 of Erythroxylum incrassatum. Lineage (NCBI taxonomy): Eukaryota > Viridiplantae > Streptophyta > Magnoliopsida > Malpighiales > Erythroxylaceae > Erythroxylum > Erythroxylum incrassatum. The sequence goes on from JANVCL010000001.1 coordinate 25,089,924, forward strand.
CCTTAAGAGCAGGGTTCTGATCTTGCATTGCGGTTTTCTTTTGGATGAGAGAAGAATAGACAATAAATTTTGTGATGAGAGGTGAGTTTACATGATTAAAGGTACGTACCTTTTGTGTCTATATACATATTAATCGATTTTCCAAATACTACATGGATTAGTAATAAGTAATTTGTATCATACTTCAATTTGTAATGATTAGAATTTTAAAATAGGATTAGGTTCTTATCCATACGTTTAGTTGAAATAAACCTGAACTTGTATTCCTTTTCACAGTAGGTTAAGCTTTGCAGATGAAATTTGCTATCCACAAGCACAGAGAAATCTGGAAAGGGTGAAGTTGGCATCATCAAGAGGAATATGACGACGAAGTTGGCATCATCACAGATAATACGTCATACTGCTTTCTATCTTGACCTTTTCTTTTCTGCTTCTGATTGTTATTGATTCAAACTTTTTTTAGTTATGTGTGTTATCTTTTTGTATTGAATTATTCAGGTGTTTCCTGCTTTATCTGCATTAATAGAGCAAAACTAATGAGTTTATAAATTATAATGATCCATATGCATGTATCTAATGCCTATATCATCCCAATTTTCTGCTAAAGTGGTTCAAGGGACTTGTTCTATTGAGTTGATAACATGAATATCAGGTTAATTTAGGAATGTTTCCTGGGTTTACAAGAACCTGTTTTTAAGGATTTTGATCGCTTTTGCCTGTTAACTGTTCTGCAGAATGGTTTTTTTTTTCCTGTGCAGCAAATGGATTGAAATAGGCATCTTAGAAACTTTGGTCATTGTCAAGCACTGTCATAAAAACTGAGTCTGGATTCAAACCTAAACTTATTGATATTAAATCATATCAATCATTGATCCTGAGTTCCTAAACCCGAACTTAATTACCACTTCAGGAATGAGGAATCCTAATAATGATAGCAACTTACAGCTTTAGGTGGTTATGTCAACTCACAGCCTTCCATGTCTGCCAACTACTTCTATACATACAGCATTTGGTCCCCCAACAGAGTACAGACCCTTTATTTCTTATTTTTATAGTCTAACTAATAACAAAAAGCTTAATGAACTAAGGTTCTGATACATCTCCATCGTCTGTATTCAACTCCTTGCTTTGAGGAACCTCCACGATAATGTAAGAGTGAGCTCCAAATGGTGGAGAAAGGAACAATGGGAAGAGGGCTTCCTCGCCCATTTTAATTAACGTTGCCAAAATTGGGAATATCATAGTAGAGATTAATGTAGCTCACCTTGTCCCTTAACCACGTGGTGGGGTGTTCAATCCCCCAGTCATGAGAACGAAGCACATCTCTAAGCCAGCCTTTTATCGCTTAATGCGAGCTCTCGTGACAAAAGAATTAATCTCCGTATCTAATGAGAATATCCTGATTGCATAAAATATATATATATATATATATATTTGAAATTATAAAAGAGTTCATCTATTTTTATATAACTAAAAATATAGATTTTCCTTTATGGTTAAAATTAAAAATATTTCAAATTTTGACACAATTGCTCTATTTTTAATATTAACATAAAAATATTTTATTTTTAGACATAATAAATGTTTTTAGAAATTTTTAATATTTAAATTTTTTAAAATATAGAATTTTTATGGTTAAACTTGAAAAAATACTTCAAATTTTGATTTAATAGCTTTATTTATTAAATTAAGATAAAATATTTTATTTTTAGACATAATAACTGTTATCTAAAAATATTTAAAAATATAGTTTTTTTAATTGAGTATCTTAACTTTTTTAATTCAGTATTTTCGCCTTCATTTCTACATCAGCCGATATAAATTAAAATTTTGTAATATAATTCAATATAATCCAGTAGCACCATCTGCTTTTGCTTTACAACTAATAAGCAAATTGAAACAGTACTAAGTTGCTGATATGCAGTTGTTTGTTCTCTCTTTAATGTACTCTCCCGTGACACCTCCAAATTCAAGCAAACTGAAATAGTACCAAGTTGTTGATATGCAGTTGTTTGTTCTCTCTTGAATGTACTCTCCTGTGACACATCCAAAGTCACTTGACTAGATGTGAATGTGTCACCAAGCTCATTGTGATTTTCTCGGCAGAGGGCCTCCTGAACGTGTACTCCATGGCAGGATTGGAAATGACAAGACGAGCTGATAATGACAGATACTTGTATCTTGTGCAGATTTATTCCTGTTATTTACGTGTTTTTTATGGAGTCGGTTGTCCAATTGTTTTCTCTTCTGTATAATATTGGAGAATCAGTTCAATCCCAGTCATTTTCTTGCTTGGCATGGTTGAGAAAATTTCTTAATGTGGACAAGTAATTTTCTTGGAAACTAAGCTAGTTTGGAACAATTTGCCGTCTCTTCGAGATTTGTGTTAAAAGAAATTACTTTCAACTACAATCCCATGAAGCATAAATTGCAGTCGATCCTGATGGTACTGTTCTGTTTCTGGCAGGAACATAACAGAGATATGAACTAATATAACTCAAGAATCATGGCAAGAACTGTAAATGAACAGAGATATTTTGATTTCACTGAAGTTAGTAACAACAAATGGGACATCGAATTAGCCCATTTTCGTTACAACCTGGGCAACGTTGGAATCCAAACTCACAATCATCTTCGTGTTCTTCTTCTTCATCATCATCGTCTTCACAGAAAATTTTACAACTTCCTGAGCATGTCTCACATGGCACAAACCTGATATCTCCACAAGCCTCACAAGCTCCAGAGACGCCTCCAACACTTCCATTCAACATTTCACAAACCTCGACCATCTTCTCCAGCTGACCTTCTTCGTGCATTCTCTTGATTTCTTCAGCTCCACCTATGTACTTGTTGCCTATGAACACTCTTGGTAAACCTCCCTTAAACCCTTCTCCTAATAGCTCTCGTAGCTCATCCTTGAACCTGGAATGCATTGATAAATCTCGCTCATCGACAGGAACCCCCAAGCCTTTCATTATCATCTTCACATAGCAACAATCCTCGAATGTTTTTCGTATTCCTCGTATGCTCGTGAAATACAAAACTACCTTCTCCTTCCCTTGTTTGTAATCCTTAGTAACATGAGTTTTCTCGTCTGCATCATTCACATCAACTGGCAAATCACAAGGAGGTTGCTTTGAATCCTCAATGTCCGGTGGATTAATGTAAAATGGATGACTCGGAGATAGCTCTTGCAATGACTTCCTAAACGTAGAAATGACTTCTGGATCGAATTCGAGACACTTGATGTCAGCTTCTTGATTCGATATCTGAAGCCGTAGAGGGTTCTTCCCATCATCCTCAGATGGAATAGGACTAGTCTCTCGTACTGTCATCGATTTGGGGCTATCAATAACCTCATACGAATCACGAGAAACACCAAAAGAGAGACTGCGAAAACGATGATTAGCAAAATCACTGGGACTCACATCTTCAAGCCCCGCCATTAACTCCCAGGTGTTGATCGTCTCTGGCTCTCCGGCTGCCGTAATGATCGGTGTCATTGGCGCAACTTTGGGGATCTTTTCTTGGATCATATTAGACCATGACTTGGCTTGAGTTAGACCCGTTAAGAACACCTGGTTCTTCAACTCCTTATCATCCACGACCCCATTGTCGAAAATCGAACACTCGTTGCTGTTCGATTCCTTTTCGCCAATAATTCCATTCCTCTGATCATCTCCTTTTCCGGGTGCGACTTCAATAGCTCCATTGCTGTTCTTGTGATTAGATATAGATGAATCCAGCATCAGATTGCCTAGTGTCGTGGATGTAAGAGCCACCACGTGATAGCTATCGTCTCTTTCCTGTGGTGGGTGAACATGCATAGAATAGCTTCGAGACACCGGCGAATACGGCGCTTGACAGTGCCGGCAACGTTTTTGCTTTGATGTTGCACAACCCATAAATGATTATCCACTTCGAAACCCTAACACGAGGAGATCAATATCTCGCAAAATATGGCATGACAGGATTCAGAATTAGATCAAAATGGAAAAAGCGAGGAACATTCCTTTGTGGATGAGCTGGAAGAACAGAGCTTTCGGTAACTAATTAGTTGATATGATTATAAAACGCAAATAAAAAATCGAAAAGAAGAGCTTTAGAAATGAATTAGGTGATTCAAGAATTCCTGAAATGAAAGAAACCGCTTGGAATCTTTCCGGTAATCAATTGATAAATAGGTATTAAAAACAGCAGAAGAGGTAGATCCACCGAGAAAACGCGTCAGAGGCTCAGAGCCGCTCGAAGATTATATCAATTTTCAAACCTAGTGACAGATAACACGAAACTGCTCAATTGGGTACTTCTAGTTTTGAGAAAGATCCAATCTTTATATGATCATTCAACAGAAAAACCAAGTGGGTGATCATAAAACAAACGATCAACTGACAGAATTCATTGAACAGAGACACAGGTCACGACAAGTCGAAACTGAAAACAGAACAGAAGAAATTGGTTTCAGAAACTCAGGAGAGTCTCGTGACAAAATTACAGGTTGAGATCAACAAAGAGAAAAAAAAAATCAGGGAACTTTTCTGGGAGGAAAATGGTTGGGAAAAAATGGAAATTCGATGAAAACAATTTAGTCAAAAAGACAGAGACTTTCATTAAACCTCCATGAACACAAACCGGGACCCACTCTCTAAAAAGTCTCTCTCAATCCATATGTCTTGTACTTTTCACTCTCTAGAACTTCAGTGAGAGAAACAAAGACAAATATGGTGATCGTTTACGAATAGGAATGCAAGAGGTAGGAGCAATGTGACTTTGCATAAAGGATGAGAGGAACACAGAGCTGGGGTTGGGCTCTTTTTGAAAGTTCCATGCCCCTTATTTTAATTATTGACATTTTATGGGTTTTATGATGATAATAACAATAAGAAAAGTATATATTTTTGAAATTAAATTACTTATGAATATATAGAAATTATGTCTGAATTAATTCTATAATACTATTTTTAATGATTTTTATCAATTTTATTATAATTAAATATTTCATTAAAAACTCTCATTTATATTCTATTAGGTAGGTGTTGGTGTTGGTGTTGTTATTGAATAAAACAGGTGTGCATGTACTGGGATTATGGGTTATTCCTCATTCACATGTGATTCTCCTTCTTTTTCACGTTTCCCATCGCCGACTTTAGTATTCTCCGTATTCATAAATTCTCTTTAAAGTCAAGAGTTATGGCATGTCGATGTTCTTATTATAGCATCGCACGGAGGAATCCCAAAAGCCCTTCCTGCTTACAAGATGGAGGGACGCTAGTTCGCACTGGGATGACAATTGTACCCAAATTTAATGAGTAACTGATAAAATTATCCGAATGAAGGTGGATATGAGGAGTAAATTTTTACTTGTGAGGTGGGTATGGGGAGTTAACAAAAATATTCGTCGGGTATGGGGCAGGTATAGGGATACTACCCCCCATACCCGTTTACCTGTTATATAGTAATTACAATTTTGCCATTATATATATATATATATATATAACGAATATATATATATAT
>JANVCL010000001.1:25107799-25119713 GCA_026546855.1 Erythroxylum incrassatum
GAGTCTGACTTTCTTTATTGTATAGTCAGGAAATTGTGCTCGTAATTTAATAATTTGTGCAAGAAATCTTGGAAATGTCAGGAGCGGCTCAGCTCTGACCCGACCCATTAATATCTTATGATAATACCTTCCAATTTCGGCTATTATGACTATTGTTACTTTTTTTATTTTAATCAATGATTAAAAAACCTAATCAATATATCTAGTTTATCTATAAAAGTTTTGAATCGTCCAACTTTTCAACTCTATTTTGTTTTAGTAATTCTCGTTGTTAAAATTTGATCAATTTATTAATTAATCAGTCAATTTTTTTAGATTAATAAGTTCTTATTTATTTATACATATTTATTTTATTTCTATCCTTTTTTAATAACTTTCGTATTAATTAGAGATAAAATCGCATATTTTTAAACCCTCACAATTTCACATGTACGTATATATATATCATAAACTAATTAATAAAAATGATTTGAATTCCAGACGTCGTAATGAAATAAGACTAATAAATAGATCATATATCGTCCGAACACAGTTAGAATACTATTTTATGGGGCTAAGAGTTTTGTTTGAAAAGGTGTGACGATTTCTTGGGTGCAATGTTTGTCTGCTAACCCCTAAGTTATATGCCCAAATTACACATGCGTCGTATAAGATTAGACTTTTTATTTTTAAAATAAGAAATTAAATTAATAAAAGAAGAGTTATATACAAAGTTTGAAAATAAGGAAAAGCCCTTATCCTACAAAGCAACAACGAAACGACTACAACATATATAAGTAATAGAGAGCAGTAGCTACATCATGCTTTGGACATTCAAAAAGCTTCAGCACAAAACATTAGCGCCTCATAAGTATAAAATGACAGTGTTAAATGCGTAAAAGCTGGCAAACCGTGAAACTACAAGTAAAATGGAGATTCTTTGATAAAACAATCTCACGAACTTTCGATATGATCAAGCAGATCAAGCTGTCCTTTGAGAAAGATTTGTTCTGGAAGTGACAAAGATTCTGTTCCCTCCAAAGTGACTAAATACAAACGCCTAACACAACAATAAAAACCGGTCTTCTAAGCACAAAAAGAGAAAAAATACAAGTGATAATATTAACAAGAGTTGAACCTAGATCTGTCCAAAAGCATAAAGCAGTGATGTATTCCCAAATAGAGTTGGTGAAGGGGCATTCGAAAAAGAGGTGCAAGCATGATTCAATCTGCAGAGAACACATGGGGCAGGTCTGATTCATTTGCACAAATAAAATGCGGTCCGCTGTGGAAAGCTTATCCTGAATGGCTAACCAAAAGATGAAGGAGATCCTTGGTGTTAAATAATTACTCTAGACAGTATCTACCCAAGAAACAGTGGGCTTGCGTCAATGCAAGTTGTCACTAATGAGTCTATTAGTCAAGTGTTTGGTAGAAATACCTTTCCAGAAGTAGGTTTCAGATTCCTAAGGAGTAGGGGGATAGTTGAGCTAGAGATGGGATAAAGTTCTAAGAAAGTTCCACGAGTTCCCATTAATGAATGCCATCATCCTGTTTTTAACGGAAACAATGGGAAAGTTCTAGAAGGATTAACCAGCTAAATTAAAGGGCCTTCACTATACCAATTGTCATATCAAAAAGAAACCAGTCGTCAATCTTTAATAATACAGAAAGTCTCCTGTTGAATGCCATCCCTTAATTTCAAAAGTTGGTTGATAAAAGAGTATGTACCTTTAGGTTTTATAGCCCAAATGTTGTTTCCTTTAAGGAAGAAGACATGCAACCACTTTATTCACAAAGCATTCTTATCTTCTAAAATCCACCAAAACCTTTCAAGAATCAAACAACATTTAGAAGTTTTAATAGAGAGGATATTCAAACCACTTTCTTGCTTTGGATAACAAATGTCGGTCTACTTTACCTTGGCTGCATCCGAGTATAAGAATAGACTTGATAATCAGACTGGTCGAACTAAGTTGATTCTCCGAGACGCAACAAAAAATTTTGTTAGATTTCAGCTGGTAATCTAAAATGACATCGTTTTGGTATTAATTTTTTAAAATTAAAAATTAAATAAATATCTTATTTTGAAAAAATTATGCCTTTTAAAGTATGATAAAAAGTTTCAGATACAGGTGACTATTTCCGTTAATAAATAAATGAGATAGAAGAACACAAGGTAAGAAACGAAACCAAGAACGCATAAATTGATCCAAGAAGTTTGGTCTTATCGAACTGCAAAATTCTAGCTTATTTTGGTAACACGTTCTTTTAGTTTTACTTTTAAAAAATTGTCATTTCTGTCCTGATTTTCTTTTGTTTAAAACTAAAATGTGTCATTTAAAAATTTTTAAGTCAAGGCTACGTCGTTTTGATTTGGATATTTGGGTTAGTCTTAAGAGTTCAGACTCAAACGTAAGTCAAAGCCCAATCTAATTTGAACTTAGCGGATTGACTTTGGGCAGACTCTCCCGATTTCTATTATTATGCGATGTCATTTGGATTTGTATATGGAATGTGATCATGCAATTTAATGGAGTTCAGCCTATAAATCAAACGGTTCAGGTTCTCTAATGAATCTGACTTTTTAGATGAACGTCCAGCAAGTTGTTGCGTGCATGTCTAATTGTCAAGAATCACCTATGCTTCCTAACTGCTTTTAAAAATAATATTTTGTCATTTATTTGTTCTTGGATAATTTATTATTTAACTTCTTCATAATTTTAGAGACAGCAAAAAAAGAAAAGTAAACTTCGAAAGTTTAATTTAAAACGACGTCTTTAATTTTTTTAAAATTAAAATATTAATTATACTTGAAAAAACTTTAAATTCGGCCCAAACTATAACATAAAATTTCGAACTGAACTCAAACTTGGGCCACACCCAACCCATTACCATCCTTGCTTGCTATCTATATAAATATTTGAGGGTAAAATATGTAAATATTTCATGTAGTTTAAGAAGTTTTTAAAAAACCATTTTTAAACTTTAAAAATATCAAAAACTTTTCTTTTAATTTTTTCAAAAAAATTATTTTATTATATTTTGTTTAAAAATAACAAAAAAAATACACAAGCATGAATATTACGTTCAACATAATAATTTGATTCAACTCTTAAACTTGAATTTGATAATTAAATCTAACTCAAACCAATAATTTATTAAATTATCTTAAATTATTAATTTAATCAAGATTAATTGATTCTATTAAAATTAAAAAAAATAAAAATTGAGAAATTTTATTAAAATTTATTAAACTATAAGAGAAGTGTATAATTTTCACTCTGTACCATTTACAATAGCAAACATGTGTGGCGCAAAGTAATTTCTGAACCAAACCCAATTGCCTAACTGCGGCTTTCCGATGTTCCAAGCTTAGATTATAAAATAAGTAAATTAATATTAAAACATATAAAAAGCTAAATAATATTATATAAATTCTAAAATAAATATCCAAGTTGAATAAATAGTTAAATACATAATAAACGGAAAGATGAGTTTGTGAGTATTGTAAGAATTAAGTGTAAAACATAAGGGCAAAAGGAATTAAAAATATAATCATTAATTGATCTGAAATTTCTACCTGAAAAGACTTTTTTTAGAAGATCTAAATTTGAACTTATTAAAAAAAATATTTTGGTTGTCAAAAAAAGCCATATCTATTAAAGAAGTATTTTTATTTTACAGTCAAACACTTATTTTTCTTAAAAAAAGCTTTTGTGATAAAAAAAAGTACGTATTAACCATTCAAAAACTTATCCAAACAGGCACTTAAACATTTAAGTATGTATTTAGTCTAAAGTCTAAACATTGTCATACTAAGCTTTCGTTTTTAAGTAATACGAAATATTTATTTATTATGTAAAGGTAGGCTTATCTCCATTTTGATAATAATAACTGTTGCTGTTAATATTATTATTATCTAGAGTTTGTTTTATTGCCTGCTTTAAGGATTAAAAGGAATATGCGCTTTACATGAAACACTGCACAAGGTCAGAATTTTGTGGATTACATGATCTGTTCATTACCCAGTAGCATCAGAAAAAGCTCTAACTTTCACTCAAATAAAAGGTTAACCTGAAACAGTTGTCAGCTTTAACTAGTTATTAACGTTCATATTAATTGGCAATCATTTACATCAGGAATTGTCAGGTTGCTATAGATAATTTCATACTCTTTTAAGATTTAAACAAATCTTAAAGCATCTCCAAATGGGTGTTTCTTGTTTTTTTTACATGAGATCATATATATGATGGTATTAAGAAAAGGAGAAACAAGTTTAGTAGTGTCTGCTAATCCTTTCTGCCCGAGTAAGCTGCCTGTAACAAGAAGTCCCAACAACCCAACATGGAATCGCTTAGGGAAGAAAAAAGTTACTAGTTTTCAAGGATGCCGGCTAGCTGGTCCCAGATTGGATTAGTTGATAAGTGTATCTCATTAAAGAAAAGAAAAGTGGAAAGTCATGGCTTTTAAGAGTAAAGTAAGTGGATAAGTAGGTTTGGCAAGAAGATGCATTGAATTGACTCGTTTAGATTTGATCATCTCAAGTAATAGTCTGAACTTAACTTAAAACCACGATGATTTTACTTTTAGACTTGAGCTTGATCTAACGTCGAATCAACTTGTTCATGCTTTATTGATTTTGAATCGGAATGAATCAAACCGAATTTGCCACTTCTGTGAACAGGTAAAGAAGAAGAACATAGATCTTAGAAGAACATTGTGGTTGAGGAATCCTATCAAGCTACAGAGGGAGAGAGGAAAGGAGGTGGAACAGGGGCACATGGGAGCAGAAATGCATGTGGAGAAGATTCAGAATACCTTTTTCTTTTTCTTTCTTCTTCTTCTTCTTATCCAATTAATAAATATGGAGGTGAGGAAACAACTAGGAATAACATGGTTCCACCCTATATCAGAGTTGTACTCTCCCTAAACTTCCAATAAATGCATGTGAGGAGCTTTCTTGTGGGCGAATACATTATAGGACCCATCACCACAATATAAAATCGTCAAAAAAAAAAAGAATTTACCTTAGATACTCTTGAAAGAACACTAAAAAGCAAAAGAAGATAATGATTTTTCCATCATGGATAGTACGATAAATGACATATTTCATGCTATGAAATAGGCACGTAAGAAAATTAATGAAGTGGGTGCCAAAAATGTGGAGATGCTCATCAACCTTTGTTTTAAAGAAAAGAAAATCATCAAATTGCCATTTATATCAACTTTTAAAAACCAGATTAAAAATTAAACCGATAAGGCAAGAAATTAAAGGTTTAAAAGGTATAATTGGTATTAGATAGTTAGAAAACCAGCTAAAGATTGAATAAAATTAAATAATTTAAAAATTGTCTTTACTCATAAAAAATTTAAATTTAAATTAAAAATAATTATTAAATAAAAATTAATTGATTAATTTTGATTTATAAAAAATTATTAGTTAATAAAAATTAAACAATTAATTAATAAATTGATTAATTTTAATAACAAAAGTTATTAAAATGAATCAAACTGGAAATTTAAAAATTGAATCGAAAAGTTTGACAGTTTAGGATTTTTACGGTTGAACTATTTAAATCAGTTAAATTTTTTAATTTATTGATTTATATATTATTTAACCTAAGTCTATTTTAATCTCTGGAAAAAATTAATTAATAATTACGAGTTTTATTATGATTGTGGATTGTTAAGGAAATTATAAAATTACACGAATTTATAGGAACGTAATTAAACACAATTACAATAGAATTATTGCAATTAGTGTTAAATTTCTTAATTTAAAATATTAATTGTTCTAATTACACTGAGAGTGCATGAGCTACTAGCAAGACATATGCTTCCTTTGTAAAATATCTTTGATCTTATTTACAATTTTGATGGGTTTTGACTCTTCAAACTAAAATTTTGTTTTCATGTAATGTTATGACCTCACTTAAACTTGTATTTTTATATTTTCATTTATACATATTTATTTATTATGTCTATTTTATCTATAATTTATTTTTAATTATTATTATTTTAGTTTTTTTTACGTTAGTCTATTAGAAACAATCTCTCTACTAGTTAGGCCTAATTATAAGTAAAATTATGCATTACTGAACTTTTCTGAATCCTACGCATCGGACTTTTACTAAGTTGTCGGAATAAAAAGATTAGACCTTTGAATTGTGGATAGATAACAAACTATATATTACTTTCGAAATAACAAAAATCCTCAACTAATGCCAGATACCAAGCAGTCACCTATTAATTAATACGTGCAAGGTCCACCATGTATGGATTTTTATAGGATGAGCATGAGACATGTTACAACCATATGTCCACAATTTCTTCTCCTTGGATTCTGGATTTTCATGTTGCGTAGTTTCCCTATCACACATGGCCTGTGTGATAGAGGTTAGATGGCTGTTAAGCGGATCTCTATGATGATTGAACTACTCTCTCTCTATCTATACATATATATAACTATTTAATAAATTTTATTTTTCATGTAAATATTTTTTGTCTGAAATTTGGATAATTTGTTGTCTAATAAAGAATTTATGTTGAACAATTTCTTTTAATTCCTTCCAAATCATAGAGTTGCTATAGTGATTAAAAAAAACAAGAGAAATCCACAGTTGTTATCTTTTAGATTCACACTAGGTAAACCTTCGAATTGACACAATAGTCTGCAAATCACGTTAACCGAATACTCTTTATTAGGCAAGTTCTATACGACAGGCTCGATCAAGAGAGCGTAAGTAAGGGGATTCGAATACAAGATCTTTTGATCCCATGCCCCTTACTCCCCCAACTCGACCACCCCAATTTTATCTTATTTTATTTTATTATTTCTCCATGCAAAATATATAAGATGTAGAAGTATAATTTAATTTTACAAAACAATACCACTAAATTGTATATTTATAATTTTATTATATTTAAATTTAAATTCCAACCATTTTTTAAATACTGATATTTTATGTAATAATTATTAAGATATAAATATAGTGATAATTGCAAATCATAAAATTTTCATATTAATCATAAATTTAGACTACTGATTTTAATTAAAAACTTAGTAACCAAAACCGTAGCTTTTTGTGCCACAAAGTCGAGTAAATGTTCAAATGATTAGTCTATTTTTTTAATAATATGTTTTTTTTTTTAACGTATGATAGGCAAACCCCATGTCATGGGATGGGTCCAGGAAAGCTCCCATCCCTGATATATTTACACAGCATAACCTACACCTCTCATTCTTATCACTCTGTGTCTTTCAGTCTTTGCACTCGTCACCAACATGTCCTCTTCTCTTTAATCTGTCAAACATGATTCAGTACTCGTAAGGGGGTCAGAATTATAATCTCAAATCTGTACACTTCCCTCCTAAAATTCTTCCATAAGCTTCAAAGGCTCATCATAAGTTGAATTCGCCAGCTTATGCGGTGAATATTGAGATGGCTTACCCTCCTCATGCTTTCTTGTTCCATTCCCATGAAGATCATCATCATCACAATGATCACCTTCCTTCACCTTCCTCCCTCAACTCTCTCCCTTCTTGCCCTCCACAGCTTTTCCCTGGTCTGCGTCTTCTCCTTTCTGTTGCGTGAATGGCTTATTTTTTCTTTTGTGTTTGTGTGCGTTTACATGCGTGTTGCTCATATTTGTTTCATGGTTGTGCAGGAAGTGGAGGGCATTTCATGATGAAGAGATCCATGTCGTTTTCTGGTATGGAGAAGTGTGAAGAAGTGAATGGAGGAGACGATGAAGTCTCAGATGATGGGTCACAAATAGGGGAGAAGAAGAAGAGACTCAACTTGGAGCAGGTTAAGGCACTTGAGAAGAGCTTTGAGTTGGGGAACAAGCTTGAGCCTGAGAGGAAGATGCAGTTGGCTAAAGCTTTGGGTCTGCAACCAAGGCAAATAGCTATATGGTTCCAGAACAGGAGAGCAAGGTGGAAGACTAAGCAACTGGAGAAAGATTATGAAGTGTTGAAGAAACAGTTTGATGCACTAAAAGCCGATAATGATGCTCTTCAGGCCCTGAACAAGAAACTTCACTCAGAGGTACGCATAGCTCTCTCTAAATAGTATAAATTTCTATTGTTTGGACTAGAAGAGAATACTGCGTAAATGAATTTCTGATCTGTGAGAAGTTCTAACAATTTCCAGTATCGTGAATGCTTATCTCAATCTGCTTGTTCTGTAACAAATTTTCGAGGAATTTGATATAATCTCGTCCTGGAAAAAGTATATGATTCTATTGGCTCAGTTTCATGATCCAACATTAAGAAACAACTTGCAGACACTACAAAGCATAATTAAATGTTTCCAGTTTTCAAGTTGACATGTTTGCAAGTTTTCTTTTTATTATTATTTTTTCTGACATGAACTTGTTCCTATAGCTAAGCATTATCTGTATCTATCCATCCCCTGGCCTTTCTTCTTCACTCTCTTGTTCAAATGCAACAGTTGTTGGCTCTAAAGGGTAGAGATTCAAATGATGTTAATCTCAAGAAACAAACTGAGGTTTCCTGGACCAATGGAAGCGAGAACAGTTGTGATATAAACTTAGACATCTCAAGAACTCCAGTGGATGGAACTCCACTATCTTCTCAACGAAGCACGAAACAACTCTTCTCCACTTCAATCAGGCCTACGAACATGACTCAGCTTCTCCAAGGTGCAACCAGGCCAGAGCTTCAAGGCCTGAAAGTTGATCATTTGGTTCAAGACGAAAACTTCTGCAACATGTTCAATGGCATCGATGAGCAGCAAGGTTTCTGGCAATGGCCGGAGCAGCAAGCACCATTCTCATTGAACCAACCCCAATTCACCACCAACTGATTCAAAAAAAAAAAAACCTTTAAAAAGTGGATCTTGCCTACCATTTTCAAGTTCATCTTTTGGTTGTAGATTGGTGTATAGAAGTGATCAAAATTTGCTTCAATATCCATTTTTGGAGTGTGGGGAATTTGATAGCTGTGAATGACACACACTTTGCTTCCCATACTTTTTTCTTTTCAAAATTTTGATAAACTTCTTAGGTTGGATCATAGCAGATAAAGAAAAGCATTTCTTAGTTGAGGTTACATGTGCTGGTGAGTGGGTTTCCAGCTCTGGCATGTAGTATGGGCCATGAAATAAATTTTAAAAAGAAAAACGATTCTCTCCTTGCTTTTATTTTTTCCTCCCTTTTCAACATTTTTTAATTGCAGACGATGCTCTGGAATCATGAATTTAACATATAAAATTGAAATCTGAATTATTTTCAGCAAGTTCTGGGAATTGGGGTCCGGTTTGATCTTTTAGGATCATCTGAATTTATAATATATGAGGTAAAAGATACAAGATATATTCTTTGTGTTTTTAAGTTTGCATCAATTAACTTTTTTACAACAGGAAATATTGTTGATACGATGCCCTAATTCAAATTTTAAATTTGACTATAACAAATCAATCTCAATTTAAATTAATAATTTATTGTAATTATTTTAAATTATTAGTTCGGGTTAGGTTTAAATAATAATTAAAATTTTAAATCAGTTCAGTCGATTCAACTATAAAAATTTTGAACCGATCAATTTTTTAGTTTGGTTTACTTTTGTAACCCTTGTTATTAAAAATGAGCAGGTTTGTTTATTAATTGATCAATTTTTGTAATCTAACCGATTTTTATAAATTATAATAAATTAGTTATTTTTTTAAGTGCCTCTTTCTTAAATTAAACTTCAAATTTTTCAATAAACAACAATAATCTTTTTTAATCCTATTTTAAAATTTTAAATTTTCTTATATATTTATTGTGTACTAATTTTAAGATATTTTAATATAAGTTGAGTCTTTTAAACCTCAAATCTTTTATCTTAGCAAATTAAATTTCAGTCTAGTTGTTAAAATATTGAGTATAAAAGTTGTCTTGGATTGTTATGTCAATAAGATTAGATTAGTCTACGTTCGTTAGTTATGTCATATGTGTTTTGTTTCGAGAGTTTCTCCCTTAAAATAAATAGTAATTTTGTTGTTATTTTTTAACGAAATATAACAAAAAAGATATTTTTAAGAGATTAATATTATAATGAATTTTTTAATAATTTTAAAGATTAAGAATTTTTTTTAAAATTGACTAAACTACAAAAGAGTCTGTAGCAAGTGTAAGTAAATAGCAAATGCCTGCAACAGGGAGTGAAAACACAGGAAAATGAAGATTCGAAGCACAAGTTCCAAGAGGAAAGAAGCCAAAGAGGATGGGAAGAGAAATGGTCATTAGGCTTTCGCTATTTTGAAGGGGACGTTTGTGTAGTTTCATCTGACATGAGAAAGTATCTATCTCTGCACCTCTTCTTCTGTATCATATCCATGTGACCTACTGTCACTACCTCCCCTGTCAATCTAATCTAACAAAACAAAACAATCCTCTGCCTCCCTCTCTCCTTCGTGTTCACGATCTACTTCACATTTTTAATATGATTGTCATTTGTAATTCTCAATTTGAAAGTTACTCCGATATGGTATATGGCGACTAAAGGAAAGAGTACTAAAGGACATAAATCTCTAATGTAGTTTTAAAACTTTTTTAAAAAGTGCTCCGATTTTTTTAATTTTCGAAAAAAAAGTTTTTATTTTTTTAAAACTCATTTTTTTAAGTTTCGATTAAAAATAACGAAAAACACATGTAATATAAACATTAAATGTCTGGTAATCAATATTTTTTTACTATGATAATTAAACTTAACTTTTAAACGTAACTCGAACGAATTAAATTTGACTTAAATTAATAATTAAAGATAATTATAATAAATTATTTATTTGTATAAGAGTTAAGTATTTCATTTCGATTTTAAGAGCTTTGTTGAATTATTATAACAATAACATTTGCTTAGTAAACATATGATGTTTATATTATATGTATTTTGTCGTTACTTTTTATTTAAAGTCTAAAAGAAAGAGTTTTTTTTCTGAAAAATTAAAAATAAAACTTAATTTATTAGGGGTAAAATTTAAGTATATGGTTTGAATTGAGGTCGGAGTAACTGAGTAAGGTTTTTTTTTCTCAAGTTCAATTAATTTTAAGAAATCATTCTATTTTAAATAGAAATGATAATTTGGGCTCAGTTTAAATAGATTAAATCTGAATTGAACAATTTTTAAATTTGAAAAGTCGGGTTAAAACAATTAAATAATCCAAATTGATTCAAAACATTTTGGTATCAACCTGATTGAACTCTAAACTATTCAAGTTTAACTTGATTTGAAGTTATTAAATTAAATTAAGTTCACACTTAAGCTTTAGTGGTTAACATGGCTCGGTCTGTTGTCACTCCTAAATAAGAATGCTACCTCATTCACGAAAGATCTTTCATAAATGTTTAAGAGGAACAATATCATTTTATTAGTTCTAATAAAAGGATTGTGTATTTCTGATGTAGAATGCCTCATTCATCCTGATAAAAAAGAAGGTTTAGGCAGAGTTTGAAACATAGTTCTCATCATTCCCAGCTTAAAATGCCAAGTTCAAACTTATATCAACTTGTGTAATACAAGGAACACTAGCATATTTAGGGGGCGTTTGGTTTGAGGGTTTGAAAATGAAAGAATTGTAAAAAGTAGTGTTTACTTTGAAGTTTTCAATTCCAAGGGAATGGATTTATTCCATTAAATTTGGAAATTTACTAAACCCTCAAAAGGGGGTGGGTATCAAGTTTTCATTCCAATCTAGTGATTATTATTTATACCTCTCCCCTACATAAGTAATTTTTATTCATAATTATATTATTAAACTCATCATCATCTTTATTATTATTATTATTATTATTATTATTATTATTATTATTATTTATAAGTTTTAAACTTATTATTAATTATTGTTATTATTATTATTATTATTTATACCCCTCCCCTACATAAGTAATTTTTATTCATAATTATATTATTAAACTCATCATCAT
>JANVCL010000001.1:25123294-25138681 GCA_026546855.1 Erythroxylum incrassatum
CCGACGCTCAAGTCAGTATTTTTAGAATAGTTTGGTGGCTGGAGTAGAGAAGAAACTAGGGTTTATGTTGCGTACCTCCATAATGGTAGGAATAGTACCTTATATATGCTGTAGATTGTCACTAGGTTTATATCTTTACGTCGATCATTGAGTCTGCATGAGATTCTAACATCTGATAGGCTGAGCGAACTGTGAACATGTGAAGATGGGCGATGGGCCTGGGCCTAGCACAGCCGACCCAACCATACTTTAAATTTAAAATTAACAAGTTATTCTTTTTCTCTTTAATTACAAGAAACAACTTATCAACCATATTTTGGCACATTAAAAGATTTTAGCTATTTGACTATTTCAAACTGCTGATAATTATGTTTGATAATTAGCTTATTAGGTTGGTCGATTGAACTTAATCGATTGATTTTGAAAACACTCCTAGGAGGAAAGTTTTCGTCTAGTAGTTGAGAAATTAAGAAACTAAAAGACTTTTATATCTAAAATTATTCTAAACTACTCAAAGAGATAGAGACAATAAGTTTATTATTTAAATTCAATATTTTTAGTTATAATTTTTAAAGTTGAATTAATATCAAATTTGATTCATGATACAAAAAAATTATCATTATATTATATACGTCTTCTTTAACTTTAAAATAATGGTGCTGATTTTTTTGCTTTATCTAAATTCTGACGAGAATATTTAAAGAAATACTAAGAAATAATACTCTTATCTTTATAATTTTTTTAAAGTCATGCCCTTATAAGTCATTTTACACATAAACAGTTAATACCAAACATCTTTAAATAAACAACTGATATTATCTATTACTCAAATCAGCTAACTCAATGCAACTCGTTGATTGTCAAGCCAGGTCGTCGAATTAAATAGACTTATAATTAACCAACTCAAATTCTCTGGCCCAACAACCCAGTACTAACTCTGTCCCATTGCATCTTAGCCTTCCATTTATATAGGATCCTACATAAATGGAAGGCTAAGATGTAACGAGACAGAGTTGGTACTGGGTTATTGGGCCAAAGGATTAGCCCCATAATTAACGGGTTAAAATATATTAAATTGAACTTGAACTCAAACTCTAATATTTAAACCTAATCAAGTTTAAACTCGAGTTATGATATTCAAATTTGAGATTTTTTGAATCTAACTCGAGTTTTAAGGTCCTTAGATCCGATCTATTATTACTCTGGACAAAAACTTTATAAAAGAAGCAATTTTAAATTTTTCATATAAAATATTTATGAAATATTTTAAAAAATAAGAATATTTTTTAGAATAAACAAAATTGTAAGTAAGGTTTGTATCACGGGCAAAATTATAATAACTATATAAACATCTCATTCTAAAGTATTATATGAATGAAAAATAGGAAAGTATATAATGTGGCTAATGAATGTCAAAACATATGGTTATTGGTTAGAGATAACATTTAGGCCTGACCCAGCCAGCTCGAAGTCAATTGACCTAATCTAAGGCTCGATACATATAAGCAAAACAATGTCATGCTTCACAAAATGACAACTTTTTTATATTTTTATTAGAAAGAAAATAGCTTGGATTGGGTTAAGTTAGACTCGGGCTTCGGCCAATAGGGCCTGAACCCAACAGCAGCGTTGGGCTGGGCTTGAGCCTGTGCAGGCCCGAAACTCGAACCCATTGTGGCCTCTACTTCCGACGAACAAATTGAGACGGTAAGTTAAAAACGAGGAGGAACACCAACCAGAATATCTACGGTCGTTTTGGATTGGTCTTATGGTCTCTAAAACATTGGACACTTTAAAACTTCCCTCTCCGTTCGCTCCTTTTCACGCATGTAACGCACGTTGTCCCTTTCTCCTTATCTCTCTCTTTCTTTCACTCTAGCGGCTTTAAATGGCTTTGGGAGCCCCACAAAGACACAATCTTTACCTCTCTTTTTTCACCATTTTCAGTCTTTCTAGAGAAACGACATTGATGGGTTTGCTTGTGGAACTTGGTCTTGACTAGGCAATGCAGTGTGGGAGTTGGTGAGCTGAAACAAGGCTCGAAATTTAAGTACACTCTTCACTCGATGCTTTTATTTTTTTGGTTTGTCGTTCAGCTCCTGCGGCTTCCTGTCAAATATTCTGAATTTGTATGCTCTAATGTTGTCTGAAGTTTGCTCTGTTTTGTTGCCTTGCATGTGCAGTTTCTGATCTAGGTTCGTCTCTGCTATGGCGATTTTACTGTTCTAGACCGGATTTCCTCACCCGGGTTCAACTCATTTTGTTTTTTTGTTTTTGTTTTTGGGGACTCATATGCTGACATAGATTGACAAAGGAGCTAGCTTTTTGTATGGATTTTGTAGAGGTCTGATTTGTATTTGGTTTTTTGCTTTCTGGGATTTTTTGGCGTATTTGGGTTAGCTTATCATTGTTGATAGGGACATTTTCGTGTTCCCACTTTGATTGGTTTGGAGTCGTTTATGAGGGTCAAATGGATATTATTTGGGGCGATAAGGTAGCTCTATGAAACGGGAAGTTTATACAAGCTTAAGGTTCTAAGAAGATGGGTTTAGGACCTGGACCTGACTCTGTTAATGTGGCTGGTTCGAAACAACACAAGACAAAAGCAAAGAAGAAGAAAGATGACTCTGCTGAGGATACTGGGTGTTGGATTAAATTTAGGCTAATGACAAGCTGCATTTCTTCAACTGCCAAGGACGATGGCTCCACAAGTGATACCAGCACCCAATATGGTACGGTTCCATTTCACAGTTTTGTCGAATGATTGTCTGCAGTGCCCAGACATATTTTCGATTTGAATGATTCCATCTCTTCGACAGCCTATTATTTTATGTTTGAGTTTCTAAATTTGGTATTTGGTGATGTCCAGTGACTTCCTTCGGTTGACAAATATAGGCTGGTGGGATCTTGCTGATTGATAATATATTCTTTGTATCTCTTTGGTTCTTTGTTGGATTATTTATGATGCTGTATTGTCGTATTACTTTGATATACTAATTTGAATCTACGTAGATTCATTTGTTGTATGCTATATCAGGACTCTTTATCCCACATCTTCCAACTGTTGTAGATTTGGATGCTATTTAGTTGTCCTGTGCACTTTGCTACAGCTGTTGCTACAGTTGCGGCTGTCTGATTTATTATTATTTTTCCCTCTTTGGCTTATGAACTAGTTGAATAACAGAAACATAACGGTTCAGTTTAGTGGTTATAGTTTGTGTTTGTTTAAACCCGGTGTCGTATCTCAACCTTTACGCTAATATTTATGGCATCTGTCCCAAGATGTGCATACAACAGATGATATTTATTGAAACATCTAGAATTTATGTGCTTGTTTGCATTAATTTCTGTGATTCATCATGAAATATTTTATCTTTTAGAAGTTCTGGAGCTTCCGTCTTGAATATTTTGTATATAGAGCAGGTCAGACATGATTGAGCATGAGAGCATCTTATGCTGTCTGATTCAAGGAACAGCAGCAACCAGCCCACCACATTTTCTTAATGCACATAAATGTCAGACCTTTCATTTACATAGAGAGAAATTTTACGGAAGAGAGTCGTGACTTATGCATAAGTTCTTGCAAAATGTTACTGTAATGCAGAATTGAGCTAGAGTTAAAGTATGTCTTGGAAAGATGTTATTATCCTGATTACAAATGGCTTGAGAGCCTTACTTAGTCGTATATTGACTGTAAATGAAGAAAATGAGATGGTTAAATAGACCCCGAACTTAAAAAACGTAAAACAACTCGGATGCCTTTCCTTCTACATTCGAGTTAATGCGTGAATTGCCTTCAAGCAAGATACGATGGATGTTATCGCAAACGACAAACTCTTGTTGTCTTGGTATAAGTGAACCCAATGTCATAGATTTCTTTCTTTCTGTGTAGTAATACTCAAGTCAAATGGTTAGAAATGAAGCTACTAATAACACATCAATGCATTAACTACATGTCTTCATTTATGTATTTCCCATTTACAGAAGTGATTTATGAGAAATATAGTGTTTTTCATGTATTTATTATCTCTTGTGGTTGATCCAATTACAAGTGTTGTAGGCAGTTTCGGCTTTGAATAGATCAAGAAATGTGGCATTTGCATTTAAAGTAAAAGCAAATGTCTTCAAATCTTTGTCAATAAACATGCTATTCTGGAGTTATTTCGATTGGCGTTGTATGTATATTATCTCTCTGGTTGTGTAGTACCTTAATTATTCAAGCTGCAATTGTTCCATATATGGCATAGGTAATTAATACTACATTATGCGTACCTTTATACTGTTGTCTTTTGTGTAATTCAGCGGATAGTAAATCTACAAATGATACCAGCAGAGACCAACCTGTTGTACCACTAGGATCCTCTTCAGCTACCAGCATTGCTGAAAGCACTCCATCAACTCCAAAAGCTGGGGACGAACTTAGAATATCCTCTCAACTACGAAAATTCTCCTTTAATGCTCTTAAGTCAGCTACAAGGAATTTTAGACCCGAGAGTCTTCTTGGTGAAGGTGGTTTTGGTTGTGTGTTCAAAGGCTGGATAAATGAGAATGGAACTACTCCAGTCAAACCTGGCACAGGGCTTCCTGTTGCAGTAAAGACACTCAACCATGACGGACTTCAGGGTCACAAAGAATGGCTTGTAAGAGATCTCAGTCTAATTTTGTGCATATAAAATTTTACTTGTTTTTTCTGGTTGCAAACTATTTCTATTTGTATTACCACTTTTATGATTGAAGCTTACTCTATAATTATCTTAATATATACTAGTATTATTGTGCATTATCTCCATAATGCAGGCTGAAATTAATTATCTCGGTGTGCGTTATCTCTCTAATGCAGGCTGAAATTAATTATCTCGGTGAACTTCTACATTCCAATTTGGTTAAATTAATTGGTTACTGCATTGAGGATGATCAAAGGCTGCTTGTTTACGAGTTCATGCCTCGAGGAAGCTTAGAGAATCACCTTTTCAGAAGTAAGTGGTTGAACTTATCTCAGTTAACTTTCTATCCTTCATAAAATTGCAAAGTTACATTGGAGTGTTGGACCAATAGTCAATTAGATTACAGCCTGCTGTAGTTTTTCTCTGTCACTTGATTGACAAGTTAAGGGGGTCAAAATAAAGCTCAAGTCAATAAGCTCCTGTAGAAAATAACAAAATGTTTGCTTTTTTTCATATTTGAGCCGATTATTGGAGCTTTTTTTTAACATAGAAACTTCTTTTGATGTAAGAGTATTGTGAATTTACTCTATTCATAAGCTACTATTGGTTTGTACGTGCATTTCATTCTCGAGGGACCAAACCTAGGTATATCATATTTGCTAGTCTGCACAGGGATCGATTAATGAAGAAATTGATTTTCTTGAATTCTTTTTGATCTGTTAGGGGTCTTGATTAAATATAAACCTTGTGTACATATAGCATTTAGGGAAAGCATACTTCATTATGACATGTTCGGAAGATTTCATTTCTTACAGTATTATCTTCCAAAAACATTTCGATTCTGTATCACTTCAAGGATGATTCTTTTTCACTAGTCTATGTTTCACCACTGGACTCATTGCACATTTCTGTAACAACTTCAACGTTCCAGGGTCCTTACCTCTCCCTTGGCCCATCAGAATGAAAATAGCTTATGGTGCTGCTAAGGGCCTTGCCTTTCTCCATGAGGAAGCTGAACAGCCAGTGATATATCGAGATTTTAAAACGTCTAATATCTTGCTAGATTCAGTGAGTGAATATTATCGTTGAAAAGTCATTTACTTTGGTGTTTGTAACTTTCCTAAGTATCCTTGTCTCTATTACAGGACTACAATGCCAAGCTTTCCGACTTTGGACTTGCCAAAGATGGTCCAGTGGGAGATAAGACTCATGTTTCTACCCGTGTAATGGGAACATATGGTTATGCTGCCCCTGAGTATGTGATGACAGGTAGACCCGAAAAAACTTGATGAACTCTCATTTATTACCATGTAACTTTATCATTTTTAAGTGCTTATTCCTTAAATGTGAATCTCATGTTGCTAAGTCTATCTTTCGTTTGTTTATCTAACCGCACTTGTTTGTTATGCATTTATGTGTTGTGCATCAATGGAGGGCATGAATCAGTTGCCCTTTTATCCATGAAAAGACAAAACACATTTCTCTTGTTGTTTTTTCAACCATAACAGTCTCCTGCTTCTGTTGATCTTCTGACTAGTTTCCACACAAATTTCCGAAAGATTTTAACTTTATTGTAACGAAGCACATTATCTGAGAAACTTTTACTCATAAGCTTCTGACATTCCAGCTTGCTATTGATTGTTTTATCAATTAGACGGTAATTTTGGCATCGTATCAGTAATGTCTTTTGTTAATGATAACAATAGCACTACTTTGGATGATATGTTTTCAATATCATTCGTATGTTTGTGTATACACATACTTGATATACCTTTTGGAAATATTCTTCAAATTTTGGGTTTTTAGTTCCAAGAAGAACAAACTAGATTTAGGACTTTTACATGTTAGTCTAGCTAGCCTTTCTCATTGTTGCAAGGATAAGAAGTAAATTGAACTTTTGAGAAATAATCTCTCCTGGTCTCTTGCATGCATTCAAGTAATACATTGTTTTGAGCTTTGCATTAACTCTAACCTTTTGGCTCAGGTCATCTTACATCGAAAAGTGATGTCTATAGCTTTGGGGTGGTCTTACTTGAAATGTTAACCGGTCGCCGATCCATGGATAAAAACCGACCAATTGGTGAACATAATCTAGTGGAATGGGCTCGGCCGTATCTTGTTGAAAGGCGAAGACTGTATCGACTAATAGACCCTCAGCTCGAGGGACGCTTCTCGGTCAAAGGTGCACAGAAGGCAATCCATTTGGCTGCACATTGTCTTAATCGTGATCCAAAAGCAAGACCTCTAATGAGTGAAGTTGTTGAAGTACTCAAACCGCTGCCACATTACAAGGACATGGCCTGCTCTTCAGCCTACTTTCAGGCCATGCAAGCAGAACGTACTGGATCCAATCCATTTGCTCGACCCAGAACACGGCCTGGCTTCTCAAGAAATGCTCAAAACCGGAGTCTCTTCGTACCACCTGATGGTGCTGCACATTTTCATCGGTCGCCAACTGCTTGTGTTGGACAACCAGGGCATTAATCCCAACTCCATCGGGTTCCTTCCCATTGTCTTCTTTTATGGTTTCAGTTCAGTGATGTGAGTGACAAGAGGAAACAAGAACATTTTTGAGGTGGGTTTTGGAAGTTAAAACACTGATATGTTGGTCGCGACTGTTCTGGTGATTTTGTAGAAGACGACCCTGTAAAATATTATCATGAAACAGGAATGCTTCTGTGTTGAACGCCATTTTCGTTTCTCAAAGTTGGATTACGAATTATAAAATAAAAAACGCTGCATAACACAAGAAATGATACGACTCCATTAAAGAATCGAATTGTTCTTGCCATTGCCAACCTAAGTATGTGATAGCAAAAGTTAGTCCTGATTAGTTAGCTTTAAATTAATTTAATTTAAAATTAAGTTAATTATTGATTCGAATATATTAGAATATTTGTCACCTATTTTTGTATTATTTTATATTTTAAAAATCAGATTGAAAGGTAAATTGGTAAGACAAGAAATTTAAGATTTAAAAGGTTCAAACAGTATTAAATTATCATAAAATTGGTTAAATATTGAATAAAATCGAAGAATTTAAAAATAATTGAAGAAAATTATTTATATTCAAAAAAATTTAAAATTTGGTTAAAAATTGAAATTGTTAAATAAAAATTAATTGTTTTATTTTAGTTTATAAAAATTGAATAATTTATAAAACTAATTAATTAATCAATAAATCGATTAGTATTTAATATCAAAGATTATTAAATTAAATCAAACTAAAAAAGCAAAAATTAAATAAAAAAGTTGGTTGATTCAATGTTAATTGATAGTATCGGCTTAAAACATTGCTAAAAGATTAAGTTTTGATTATAATTTTATTAGTACTAAACATCATTATTATTGTTTTTAATATCTAAAAATTACTTTGCAATATAAAATAAATTTAATTAAAATTTTATATTATTTTAATTAGTTAGTGTTAAGATGTGACAAAATAATTATACATAAAATAAATAATTACATGTTAATTTTAAAGACAATTTAATAAAAAATTTAAAACTTTTATTTTAATACCAAAAAGTAGATATTTTGTAATTTAAAATAATAAAATATTTTTTTAAGAGCAATAAAATATTATTTTTGTAATAAATATAATTGCTTCATATTTTAGCATACTTCCATTTTAAATTGTCCTAAACATCATATCACGTCACATCAAGTATTGGAGATGATCCAATTCCCGGAAATGCCCTTCGTTGTTAACTGTTTTTTAACCAGACTGTACGATTCAAATAGGGCTACTTTCGTCTATTCAGCAACATCCCTCTATAAATTGAAACTGTATGAAAGAGCATCCTCTTCTCTCTTCCATGGCGATAGAGACGTCTCCTTGCTAGGGTTTGAGCTTACTTGACAAAGACGAAATCGAATCAATTTGGAGCTTCTTCAATCGAACTTTCTCGAAATCTTCTGTCTTGGTTATCATTTTCTCCGCTCTCTCATGAGCTTGAGCTAACTTTCACTGAATCGCGGGAAATATGTAGACTTGATCTCCAAAGTTTGAGCTATGGAGTCAGGTATCAGTGAAGAAGAAGAAACAAGAAATGGAGATTGTGAGTTTGAATCAAGCATAATCAAAGCCATCGCACAAGACGACAAACCTCGCCTAACATCTCTTTCAAACGGAGCCTCTTTTGCTGATCGAGCGTCGGTCTCCAAGCTTCTCCATCTCTGCTGTGAGTTCGACGCCGTCAACTGCGCCTCATTGCTGGTCAACGGCGACCTTGGTGCTGTGCCACTAGTCAACGAGGCGGATGAGTTTGGGAAGACGCCGTTGCACGCTGCTGCCGTGGCTAACGCGGCACGTTGCGTTGAAATGTTGTTGAAGAAACGCGCGCGTGCGGACCTGAGGACTAGAGACGAACGCGCACTGCTTCCTCTGGAGCTGGCACTGTCCACTCTCAGGTAACGTCGAAACAAACACGGTCTCTTTTTCTTTTTTGGAAAGTATTGCTTTTCTCTCTTTTACTTCTTCACTAAGTTGTACTTTGTGTATTTTCGATCAGTTGGTTTAAAGTGTAGGTTTTTTGGGAAATGCTTCTTTTTCCATTTCCGGTTTGTTTCTTAATTTTGGTTGTCCATGCCTTTCAATAATGTTTCACATTTGCCATTTTTGCTTTACTTGCTGGCGAATTCCAGAGTTGGTGTGACTTGGAATCCCGATGACCTCTGCATTGAAGATTTGGTCGTTCAACTCAATGAAAAGGTGAAACTTTTTGTTATACCTCGTTTGGTTACTCAGAAAGCAGCCAGCAACTGACTTTTGTTACGAAAGAGGACTGTTTGATTGGATGATAGCGATGTGATGTGTGTAGGATTTAACGACGGTAAAGCTTCTTAGCGAGAAGACCAAGGAAATCGACCAGGTGGCTTATGGATGTGCCATGGGGGGGCGTGTAGTGGACTTGGCTATTCTCATCATAGTAGCGGCTGAGAGAATAAAGAATATGCTCTTAGTGTTGCATGAAACTGGTTCGGGTTCCAAACAAGAGACCACAATTTATGAATTCGTGATCAGGGAGGCGCTGGCTCTTGGCCAGACTGCGTCGTCATCAAGAGCAATCAAAAAGAACTCTTCTCCTTCGAGGAGCAAGAGCACCGATAAAAGGAAGCTCTTGCTCGGCGAGATTGAGTTGCTTCAGCTCTTCGATGTAGTTCCTCAAAACGGCTATACGGACAAGAAGGCAGTATCACCGTTAATCTTGGCGTCACAGGTCAGACTTTTTCTTTTATAATTTTCCTGTAGTCATTAATCATTCGTAAGTGGAAACGATAGGTCACTAGTTGGGATTAGGTTAAGCAATAAGCAGGCTGCAGACGCAAGTTTTAGCGTACTAAAGCTCTCGTCTTTGCGTAAAACACTTGGACATTTTGGTAAATTTGAGGGGCAAGAAAGTACGGCTGCCCAAGCCTCCGAGGCCTTTGGACTCATTCGAATAGCTGTGGGAGTGGGACCACAGCTTACGGACAAACAGGTGCATGGTGCATAATGATAAATAAAGCTTTCAGGCTGGCAGCTTGCTTCTGAAATCAGTAAGGAGGCGTTGCCTCTGTAAAAGAGAGTGCATCTTGCGCCTCCACTAGAATACTTCATAAAGACTCCATGCACATAACGGCGTACAACTATCATCGTTTCAGCTCTCTACTCCGTCCGTCCGTCTGTCTTTTACTTCGCATCTACTAATAAAGTCATGATTTTTCTGTTGGAACTTGGAACATTTAGTGGCATGATTTTTTCACTATTATTATTATTTAATATTTTTTTCCTTTTTTTCTTACCTTGCTCATTTTTCCATGAACTCTATTTCTGTCACTCAAAAACTTGTGTTTATGTTTATACATATATATAGACATGTATAACATTTATTTCAACTCTTTGCATGAAGAAGAAGCCTTTGACGTAATTAGCACAGATGATACGTTTTAGACGTTTATCGTTGGATGTTTATTGTTATACGTTGGGGCTTCGGATTCGTGAGTATGATCTTTCATGAAAAGGCATATCCAAGCAGCTTGTGTTTTTATATCTTACATGCAACTGTGGTCTATTACTCTTTTGAAATCCACGATGAGAGCCTGCTTTGCATTCTTTTAGGCAGGAGACGAAGCCGTCATCGAGTTGCTTTTAAAGGGTAACACAGACATAAATGATGTTGATGCTGAAGGAAATACTGCTCTTCATTGGTGCCTCAAGTCATCAAAGGGCTCCAGTCCTAAGCATCTACAGTCTCTCTCTTTCCCTCTTTCTCTCAAGTTCATTCACGAGAATACAGACAAGCATCCATTAACAAAAATCACCTGTCCATTCGAACTCTAATTATTTCCATATTTACAGGATAGTATGGCTCTTACTTAAGCATGGGGCTCGAGTAAGCCAGAAAAACAAGTTGGGGCTAAATGCAGTTCATATGGCAGCCGCAAGCGGAAATATAGAGGTTCTTCAGGTATTCGTAGCTTATTTAAATCTGAAATTATCAACATTGAGATTTTGGTCTGACCTCAAATCGACGACAGGTCCTTCTATTGATAGATCCAGATTGCATCAACTGTAGAACAGAAAGTAAAGAAACCCCCCTGTTTTTTGCCGTGAAGAATGACTTGAAGGATTGCGTTGAGCTTCTCTTACGTTGGGGAGCAAGCACCGAAGTCTTCAATTTGCGGTTAGAAACAACCGCCGTCTTTTCAAGCTTATCCCTCCCCTCAAATATCAACATTTTTTTCCCTTTCTTTGTCTATGCATATTTTCTGTAATGGCATGTGTTTTCCAATGCTAATTTTCTGTCACAGAAAACAAAGACCTGTAGATCTTGCAGAGACTCAAGACATGCGTTTCATTCTAACCTCAAACAATATTAGCCTATGTAAGATGAAAACCTAATCCAATCCAAATTATTTGATAGGGAAGAGAAGTTATTGCTACATAATGCACTCAAATCTCAATGTTCCTTGTTCATATATGCAGCAAATTGTGCGCTATCTATTCACCAGAAACGAACTGTTTCATTACAAGTGGATGAGTTAAACTCTTTTAACTGCGATGAGCTTTTAACCTCAGGAGCCCACGGCAGTATCACCAAAAGGTCTCCTTCAGCTCATTTGATGCTGAGTTTGAGATTGTACAACTTGCAAGTGTATGTTCAATCTGTTTGGTCTCACAGTTATCTACCACTTATGGATAATAATAGGACATGCTCCAGTGTCAAGAGAGATGTCTGTAGATACTTCAACTCTCCAGGTGGCTGTGTTAGAGGCACTGACTGCCTATACGTGCATGATGAAGAGAATCCTCCACCGGCCAAGGCAAAAAGAGACGTGACTTATTCCTTTTCAAGGAATCTTGAACACAAAGTCTTTGTAGGAGGTCTTCCTACTGGCTTGGATTCGGGTTAGATATCTGTGACCGTATATGCTGCATTTATCCTTCATTTGAACGTTAACCATCAAATGATAATTTCACAAACGAGTGAACTCCATCTATTGCATCACTTTTTGGAATCTCATCTCAGATCAAAACAAGAGATCGGTAATTTGTTTGTCCTTGAAACAGGTTCGCTGGGCAAATTTTTCCATGAGCAGTTTGGTTCAGTAGATGAGGCAGTAGTAATTGGAACTCAAACAGGAGATAAAATTGAGTCTCGAGGATTTGGCTTTGTCACCTTTGAAGATAGACGCTCCGTTTCAGCAGCTGTTGAAGCACACTACGTGACTATCATGGGCAAGCAAGTTGAAATCAGGAGTATTGTCCCAAAACGCCTCTTGCTAGTTGAGTGTCAAAAATCATCTCATCATTTTGAAGACCAGAATTTCCGCCACCTGCTACAGCCCGAGATACATGAGGAGAAGTACACAAAGGAGATCCCCAGTTGCCTGACATGCAATATTAAGACAACCAAAGACATGCAAGAGTTGCAGGCAGTTGGAGAGAAGACCATGAAAGAGAGATCTAACTGTAAGACCCCAGAAGAGGATAAATCGCCCGTACTAACATCTTGGGTTGACAAATTGATATCTGGTAAACCAAAGGCATCTTCTGTTCAATCTCAAGCACACAATCAAGACATTCCTGCATGGCTAAAAACTCTGAAAAGGTGGCTCCCTAGCTTCTTACAACAGGTAACGAAGAGTGAAGGAGAATATGCTCTTTCTTCTCTCAAATCTGATTTCAGGGCTTCTTTTGGACTTGAGCTGGACCATGCTTCTCTTGGCTTCCCAAAGCTTAGTGATTTCTTGAAGTCTTTTCCTGACCTTTGTCATATGAAATATATACCTATCGGTCGACAAAAGCATGCCAACCACATGATACTTCTTCCCAGCCTTTCAAAGCCTCCATTGCAACAACCTGTACCCCTTCCAGACCCCATACACAGCCCGTGCTCTTATGTTTCATCATTTAATAATGATGTCGATGATGATTCTGATTACACAAGGAGCTCTGAAGACCTTCCATCTGTTCACTATGAAAGAGATGATTTGACTATGAGCAGCCTTAAGGTATCCCAAAAGTTGTCTTACTCGAGTAAAGAGGAAATTTTGGTAACAGAGAACTCGAGGTTTCTTGAATTTTTGAAACAAGACCCGATCTTCGGAGGGAAGCAAATCAGACCACAAGAAAGCCATCCAGTCCTGGAGGATCTTGCCAGAAAACAGAATAACAGATCAGTCTTCTTTCTTCGTGAATTTGATTTCTATGATGTGAGGAATGGGAAAGTTCTACTATCCATTTTCAGTCTTGACAGCATTATTACTAATGATACACCAAATAGAGCAATTGACTTTGCTGCTGTATACAGAAATACAAAACAAGCCTGGAGCAGGGCAAGTGCTTTGGGTGCCAGCAGCGAAGGTTGTTGTGGGCCAACTCTCCATGCCAACACTTACTGTGGTGTGACGATTGTAGACCAAAAACAATTTGGAAAGGAAGCCCTTACGAGCACAGATGTGTGGTCTGCGATTCTACTGTACAAAATTTGATCCCGGCAGACCTCCATACGAGACCCCCTTCATTAAAGAGTTCATTAAATTGATACAGGGTCTACAGGGAAAGTAAGGCCGTACCTAGTCTTTTTCTATAAAACATGTAGAAGTGTTTGCATTTAACCTTCCAACGTATAGCTCATTTTCTTCTTTGCTTTTTGCAGGCAGTCCACCACAAGAACTTCTACAGGTGATTGATGAAAGCAGCTGGATCCAAAATCTTGGTGGGCACAGAGATATGATTACGAAAAGAAAGGCTTTTGTTGAAGAAAAATAACATTACCATAAGCGACTGATAGAATAGAAACAACATTTACATAGGGACAAAACTAGGGGGAAGTGTACAAAACTGACAGCCTCTAGAAAAACTAAAATCGTACTCTGGTGGTGAAAATTAAGGCCTGACATTGTTAGAATGCTTGTATTCGGCACGCATCCATTGCTTTTCACCAATATGCAGTTTCCTCTGATTTTTCATAGTAGTATTTGAATAGAAGGTAACAGATTTCTCCGATTAAGAAACAAAGGTTGTGAACACAAAGTCTCTTTGTAGTATAGTAATGTTGTGGAGGATACTAAGATAACTGATCAACAATCTGATTGCATTTTTAAGTAGATCCTCATCAAAAGCACTTGCTCCTAGGTAATAGTATCAGCTTAGCTCAGCTCATGAATTTGCCAATTGAACAGAAGGCAATTCACATATCCTGAAGGGGCCTGACAGAGAAAGCACATTTCACTGTTGATTCAGTTTGTTAACATTGTCATCTATCCAAAACTATAACTGCAATTATGAGTTGGAAGCTTTAGCATGCATCTGGACAGAGGGTATTAGATATATGAATGTTTCAGTACATTTTGTAAGACAAGCACTACAATCTATGTCAACATCTGATACATGCATCAAATAATGGTAAATAGTAAATAGGTAAAAGACACAAAACTCACTTGTAATTTAACTTATTTTTAAAAAATCTCTAATATATAAAATTACTGAACAATTGTTTGTAGTTGTCAATTTTTGCCCCCCAAAAAAAAAGCTTATGATAAAAAATAACGACAAAATACACGTAATATGAATAACATACTTAGATAAATCAAATATGGTTGAAACAATGATCTAAGTTAACTCTTAAACCCGACGCGAACCAATTACACTCAACTCAAACTAATAATAATAAAAAACTTATTTAATTGGTTCGAGTTGAATTTAATAACTAGATTGGGTCTCCATACCAACAACATTTGAATGGTCCATCTATATTGTTCATATCATGTGTTTCCTTGTTATTTTTAAAACAGAAGTTTAAGAAAAGATTTTTTAATTAAAAATCACAAAAAAAATCGTATAAAGACTTATTCTCAAAATAAGTTAAATTACAAGGGAGCCTGGTATCTTTTATCCCAATGATAAACTGACTAAAGGCTACTTCCCAAGAAGTAAACAATTAAGTAATAAATAAACATATACTCTAATCAAGAAGATGATCAAAAGGCATATGCAGGGCTATTTCAGAAGTGCTACGATCAGCAAACACTTGGAAATGCATAAGAAGCTACGGAGACTCAGCAATCCAAAGTAAGCTGGAGTGCCTACTGGTCTAAATGTGAATCTACTAGTAGTGCATTGTTAGGAACCTAACTTCAGAATACTGGAATAGTATGAATCGTACTATATTATTGTAGTATAATAGTGACGTATATATGTCGCTACAGTATAGGAATCAAGTATTCCTCCCTA
>JANVCL010000001.1:25138781-25150002 GCA_026546855.1 Erythroxylum incrassatum
CCTACCCCTTTATAGACCCCCCTAAGGTACATTCGGTTATGCCACCTCAGCATAACTAACTGCCCCTTCTGCCCACGATTCTTTCTTCTAGAATGCACCTCCTACACTACCGGTACATTCCTTCTCCTATTGTCCCTCTTATTGTCTAAGTCATCCTCTCCCCTATAGGTTCTAACATGCATGTACCTGCAAAAATCACTATGCTTTCACCTTCTTAGAGTGCTCCTCTTGCCTTTTCCTGGTAAGAAAAGAAGAAATCAGTTGACAACTTATGAAAGTATTTAACTTATTGGTTCAAATTCCATATAATAATTTATTTTCTTTGTTTTTTTCCCTAATGGCTGCCTGTATTGATTTCGCTTGCTTCCATATGTAGAATTGTGTAAATTGAGTAAAGGAGTCGTTTTTTATCATTCATTCAGTTTTGCTTGTACATATATAATGCCTATAATTATGGGAAAGCCAATCGTATTTATGACACAAGGCCTGGCAGAAGGAAGAAATCTTTATCAGTCACAACAGACCGTGAAACCAATGTAATTAGGATATATTTATAAATGGTACACAAGTTAAACAGACAGTAACAAGCAACAATAAATTTAAAAAGTGCAAGTGATTTACTAGAATTTGGTTGCTAGCAGGAAAACCATTTTATGAGCTCAACTAGAATCACTTACTTCATATGGGGTTTGATCAGTGACTTAGGCCTCATGTAGCCTACTTCCTTTTGTGCCTCTGGTTTCCCTGAATGCCTTGAAGCAGGTTTCCAACAAGCTTTGATAAGAGATTGACCCAATAGTTCAGCAATGTCTGTTGCCATTGCCTCGACCTTCTTCGCATACGGAAAACTTCCTTCTTTGAACTGATTTGACAACCACAGATATGCAGACAAGACTTGATGCCTACTCTCAAGGTCTAAGAGCTCTTCATCATTTTTAGCAGATCCTTTCGGCATGCCCATCGCTACATGAACTGGGATTTTTTGACTATAAAATGAAGCATACTTAAGAAGATAGTGCATAGCTTTTGGATCTCTGATATTAACTGGAGCAAAAGAAAAAAAGAAACGATCTTCCAAGGATAGTCCCTGAATCTTCTCCAACATATTTGCAATCTTCTTTATATGATCATGTTTACACAAGAAGTATGAACCATCAAGACGACAATTTTCACTAAACTTTTCGAGCAGCTGGGAGAAAGTAACATTAGGTAGTTTCCCAGCAAAGAGTTCAACCTGCTCAAAGAAAGGAAACAGACCCACCTTTTTAACTTCTTCAAAAGGCTGCTTTAAGCACTCAATCAGGTAATCCAGATCTTCCAGTTGCAAGGTAGTTGTCAATCCTTCTGGATATCGGCTGCCTCTCCTCCCAGCTCTTCCAGCAATCTGTTTTACCTGTGATGCTGGAACCAGAACATTTTTGTCACCATTATACTTTGAAAGACTATTAAAGACAACTCTTTTGATATTCAGATTTAACCCCATACCCACAGCATCGCTTGCAACCAGCACATCAAACTCATTATCTTGATCATTAAATAAGCTAGCTTGCTGCCTACGAGTCTCTGGTGGTAAGGCACCATAAATGACACAGCAGCGATGCTTGGTGTATTTCTCAATTGCCATTTTAACCTCAAAGATCTCTCTTCTTGAAAATGCAACTATACAATCCCCAGATAGGACATTATGAAGATCTCCCAATAGAGTTTTGGCTTCAACCACTAGTGGTTTGAATCTATCATAATGTTGTTCATACAATTCATCCCCTGTTTCTAAACAGATCCTCCTAACAATATTCAAAACACTAGGATCACCACATAAGTGAATCTCATCAGCCTTCAATCCAAGTAATGCTCTTGTCCATGCATAACCTCTATAAGGGTCAGCCATCATCTGGATCTCATCAATAACAGCAACATCATACAATTCATCACTTGAGACCATTTCTACAGTGCAAGCAACATGATTTGAAAAGGGACTTTCTTCTTTTCTTGACCAGTAAGAAGACTACAGTAAACACCAAGGGCATTGACCTTATCAAAAACTTCCATTGCCAGAAGCCTAAGTGGACTACAATAAATACCCTTTTTTGCTTCCATAAAACGTTGTAATGCATTATAAGTTTTACCACTGTTTGTTGGACCACAATGGTAAATAATCTTACGTTTCATTGCTCGTGCAAACGGAAACCATGTGTGTGGTTTTGTGAGGTCTGCTGACTCAATCATACTCTTAAACCGCCTGATCTCACCAGGGAATTCTTCTATACAATACTCAACAAATATGGGAAACAAGAATTTAACAGCTTCATCACATGGACCAAGCATAACCAAGTGCATTGCAATCTCAGAAGAACATCTCTTGGAGAAGAAGTCACGAAACTTGCTAACGGCAGTAGGGAAGAATGACATTCCAATATAAACTGCAAGAGCCTGATTGGCTGCCCATCCCGATTTTCCAAAACAAGAGAATACATCCTGTATAGTCTGCCAATCTGATCGCTTCAGCTTCTCTTTATTTTGAGCATTACAGAGTTCTTGATACAACTCTATAGGGTCACGAAATGCCGCATTAACTTTCCCAACTTTTTCCTTCAGGAGCACACCCTCACTGTTGTTTTCCTCTCCAACAGTAACTCTCGTCAGATCAGTAATACTACCTTCACTGACTTCACATATCCCACCTTCAACTCTATTCTCAAGAACATCCTCAAACTCGACACTTTCTACAACGGTCACACTACTACTACTACAACTATATTCATTGCTTTTTTCCTCACCATCTTGGATCGATGAAGAAGATGTTCTCTCATCAACAGACTTATAAGTCCCAACGTCTTTTGGATTCTTCGAGCCAAATTCAGAAGTAAAAAGGTCCGCGAATTTAGTTGAGAATTGACGGTAACGCCCATAAGAAGAGGCACAACAATACTTATTCCCCAATACCCAGTTGTCAAATTCTCTTAAAGAAACGAAATTTTGAGTTCTGACCAAAAACTTAGCTCTAGAAATACTGTTCTTCGACGCACACATACGAAGCAGAAAAGCAAGTTGGCCTCTTGCCATCAAGCAACTACTAACAAAAATCCAGATTTCCAAATCTCCAAACTACTAAGTAAAATCCAAATGCCCAATTCTCTTACAACTAATTACAGCTGAGGCAATAAAAAAATACCGGCAAAGGACCAGAAATGCTAAAAAGAAAAGAACTTGAGTCAACAATGAGCTCTGTTTTAAGAATGTACCTGAATATGAATGTATTACCACCAAAAACCCTAAACACATTCAGGGTTGACGTT
This sequence comes from Erythroxylum incrassatum, assembly GCA_026546855.1. Lineage (NCBI taxonomy): Eukaryota > Viridiplantae > Streptophyta > Magnoliopsida > Malpighiales > Erythroxylaceae > Erythroxylum > Erythroxylum incrassatum. The sequence continues at coordinate 25,142,078 of JANVCL010000001.1, forward strand.
AAATTCAGAAGATTTTGCTCTCAGGAAAACAGAGTCCTTCAGTTTCAACTTTCAAGGGTGGTCGATCCCATTGCATTGGGTCCCATTACTCGGCTCGCAGAATGGGCTAGTCTTTTTCGTTCAAATCTTCTGTCTAATTTTACTCTGTCTTATTCTGTCTCATAAAATTTTAGGTATTTATTTTATGGGTCTCACACAAGACCTATGCAAGACCCATGTAAATAAATGACTAAGATTTATTGGGCATATTAAGACACCATAATATTGAACAGAAGATCTGTACTCCTTTTCCAAGACAAAACCCTTTAATTGAAAGGAAATTTTAATTATTCAATTTTATAAACTAACTAAAGATCAATTATAGAATAAAATTTTTTATGTTTCAAATTAAAGTGAAAAATAAATATACTCTAATAGTTAGATAAATAAAATATTATTTCTTTTATAATAATTTATTTTTTCAAAAACTTTTAAATATATTATTGCATTATTCATCCAATGAAATTGGGATAAAATGCAAATACTATTAGGTCGGTTTTATTTTTTTATTTAAATTTAATTATATTGAATTCGAACAATTTAAAATTTAATCAAATCGAAATCAAAATAATGTTATTTTGACATACGTTATCAAAAACGGTATCATTTTAATCATTAAAATTTTCAAAATGATTCAATCCTCAAAATATCTTCATTTTTATAACTTGTGTCAAAATTACATCATTTTGCATAAACTAATTGTGATTAACACCGTCAATTCGAACTTCATTTGCTGACTTTAATCAAATCGAGCTCGTATTGTCACCCCTAGGGATAAAATGCTCCTGCCAAGAAGAATTACTAAGATGATCACCTGCATCCCATGAACAGATCCTGTTTTAGCCAATTTGTGACTCACTCTAAGAACTTTATCCTGGTAAGTGGTAAGTTGGGTACCAACACTTTCTAGATTCAGGTGACATATTTGCTTGCAATGTATCTCTAACATTTAACTATAGATTACAGACCAGAATGAAGAACCAACTTTTGTTCTCTGATTTTGACAGAGAAGTAAAAAGGTGGATCAGAAAGTTTCAGTTCACTTTACATTTACAAATCCTCTATCTGCAGACTTCTTTTTCTGCATGCAGCTTGGAGAACTTTGAACAACTTGGAAGATCATAGGTTGGCATTCACAGAAAAACATAAGCAAGCCATGTCCTTAGCTCTTCTCTTCTAATACCACAGGTAGTTCCAGATTCTCACTTTCCCTTTGAATCTTCAACACCACCTTGTCTCCCACATTATATTCATCCAACACTTTGTCTAGCTCTGCTTTGTTTTTAACCTGAACAAAATCAAACAAAGCATACACATAAAACCTTTCATCTGTCAGCAGAAAATGGTCTGATTCTGCTTGTGTTGAGGGAACAGAAGATTTTGTAGTTGAAGAAATGAAGATATGGAATCAGAATAGTAGATTTGAGCATGAAACCTTCTTGGGGATTTAAATTGGTTCCTGATAAGCAACGTATAGGAAGCATATGAAGTGGAATAATAGAAGAAAGATCAGTTTCAGAAAAGAAAATCTCACAGGTCTGTTGTCCACTGCGACAATAATATCACCAAGAATAATTTTTCCAGCAAAACCTCTTCTGGTTGGAAGTATACCAGCCTTAGCTGCAAGGCTATTTCCAGGGACCTGCTCATAACACGGAGTTTGAAGCTGTTAACTACTTGAAAGCAACAAGTCACACGATGTCATGGATTGAGGTTAACATTTCATAAAATGGTTGATCTGTTTCTTCAAGACTTTAAACATATACCAGGAGGACAAGAGCTCCATTTCGAACATTAAGTTGATTTGCAACCAGATCAGGAGCAAAATCCACATTCAAACCGGCGCGGACAACCTGACAAAGGCAAGAGCAAACATGAGTTTAGTTTTCAAGGAATTATTTACTGGGAACAAGCTAGGTATATGGAGTTACTAGTAAAACAACTTACTCTGCCAAAATTGATTAATTGAGGCACAATCTTGACTACTGTTGTAGATGGGATGGCAAATCCTACGCCCGCTGATGCTCCTGAACAGAAACCAGCAGTCAAACCCATTAAAAAGGAAAATGGCTATTAGTTAAGAGATCATTCTTAAAGTAACTAAGCGAATCGCTACTCATAATCTTATGTTCTTCAACAGAAATGTGTATCTTTGGACAGATCAATAACAAATTCAATGGCCAATGTTAAGCTTACAAACATGTGAAGTTACCAAGAAGATTGCTTTCTGCACTATATGGTTTATGTGATTAAGTGACTGAAAATAGAGGAGAATCCCTACCTGTCTGAGTAAAAATTGCTGTATTAATCCCAATCAGGTTTCCTTTAGAGTCCAGTAAAGGACCTCCACTGTCACATTAAACCAGTTGATGTAAATAACAAGTATAGGCCAATAAGAACATACAAGTATGCAACCAGGAGAATCGCAGAAGACATGAAAACAGCTAACAGCTAACAGAAAACTAATTGAATGTTGGACATATTGTATCAAGCATTCATAGGAAAAATCAAATAAACTTCAATAGAAATCTACAAGGTATGAATCTGTTTAGGTTACAACCTATTCCCAGGATTGATAGCTGCATCCGTTTGAATTCCACCGCCAATGGTAACTCCAGCTTGACTAAAAATGTCTCTGTTCAATCCACTGATAACCCCAACTGTAAGAGTGTGATCGAAGCCAAATGGATTTCCTATTGCTAAACATTGCTGTCCAACTTTTAGGAACGAAGATTGGCCCACGTTTATTGGCCTCAACAGATCTCTGGGTGCTTCTACCTGGCATAGGAAAGATCAAAACCTTTGTTACCAAACAGAATAAACACTCTATCACCAAGAGGGTATATCTGAAACATTCAAACTTGATAGCCTGCTGTTGAACAAACAAAATGAACGAGCCGTGTCTACAACTGAAAACTCAGAAAATAACTGCCAAAAAAAAAAAGGAACCTTCAACACAGCAAGGTCCTTAGCACGATCTGCACCAACTAATTTTCCCTCAAAGTTCTTTTGTAACCTGCAGAAAGCTAAAGATTATGACAAAAATATGATGCAAAAATATATTGCAATTTTTTCTCAGATATTGAAGATAAATGTTGTTCACCCTTCTGATGCAAGAATATTAACTTTGGCAACAACTTGTCCAGTGTTTGCATTTCTTGAAAGAGCATTACCTATCACTACATGAAGAAAGAGTAGTTAGCTTCAAATCTACAATTCATTAATCTATTAATATGTGTATTGCAGAAATACTGGCTTTTTCATAGGAGTGACGTCAAAGCAACGAAGGCATAATATTGCTAGACCAACAGAAAGGTCAAAATCTTGAAAGAAATTCATGTTGAAAGCAGAACATGAGTGATGCCGCAAAACTAACTTGAAATGGATAAAAACAACTTGTATCAAATTAATTATTTTACAGGTAAAATGCTTAATATTCCAAAGAAAAAGCCTGCATGCTTATACTTATGTAGATGTCAGTTCCATCAAAGGGGTTATGGGGACTACTAAATTATAAGTGACAACCTTTTGTTCGAATACTAAAAGGTGAAAGATTTTTCAAGAATAATTAAAATTCCAGGAGCGTTACGTATCATATAGCCTTATTCTATCATCTCTTCTATAGCTCTTACCATGATAATTTGTCACAATGTGTCCCTGTTGATCCCAGACCACACCAGATCCATTTCCTTCTGGAATCTGCAGACAATACAGTAGCTTTCTACATCAGTTTCTGATAGATGACAAAAGCGTCAAGAAAATACCGTTAATGTACCTCAACAACGCCAGTTATGTTTAGTTGAGGCCGCAGTGTCACATCAAAAATGTTGACGACAGAGTATGTATTCTTCTCAAACAGTTGTACAATTCTGTCCTGTCAGTGATAAGATCAGGCATGAATTTTTCCAAGTGTAAATCACCTCTTGTCAGAAACAAAGGTAATGCAGTGTAAACCTCAGTAGGGAATAGAGGTCCAGAAGGGAAAACAGGAGGAGTTACTTCCTCGATTGTTACAGTTGGATCCCCCAATGCTTCAGCTGTATATTAACAAACAATCAGTAAACACTAATGTTTAAGAGAGAAACTACGATCACTGAACTGAGTATTCTTCATTATGGATGAGGGATGTCTGCCACTAAGATTGAATTAGCATCAAAAAATAAAAAATAAAGTATCTTTCGCAAATTTCAATGTAGTTAACACAAAGCCGAATCGTGCAGACCTGATAAGTACCTTGTAGGATGATAAAGCATATACATGAAAACACTTGCAAGCAAAGTCCTCCGAGCGGTAATGGCACTACTTCTGCATATTGCTGCACAAATATCCTTGTTCCCATCTCTTAAAGCCCTACAACCACCAAAGTTGCAACCAACATAAAGACCTTATCATACCCTTTTCTTCAATCCATTTCTTTATCATGAAATAGCATTAGAAACAAACAACCATCAATCACATAGATTGATCTTTAATCTGGAAATCAATAACAAAAGGCAATGTAGATGATAAGAAAACAATCATGGTAAGCCTGTGAAAGGACAGAGAAGTAAAGTGACAAGTTGACCTGAAAAGTGAGGGTGGGTGGAGATCATGAGAGCAGACAGAGGCAGAGCACAGAAGCTGCCGTCGACCCATCAAAAAGGGTCTTTGGAGAAAGACATCAATGGCTGATTTTTGCAGTGACCATGAATTGCAAGCCAACATTTGCATTTCTACCAACTAAGAAGTTGAGAAGAGAATAGTGATGAAGCAAAATCAATGGTTATGAGATGTGAGTTTGTAGGACAAAGATAAGGGGACTTTCAAGTGTAACTACGAAATGCAAAAGAAAGAAGATAAGAGATGGACCGTTCAGCCAGTTCAGCTTAACCAACGGTGAGGAGGACTGTCCTATTGGCTGGTTGACTTCTACTTACCAAACCTAAGCATGCAAAAATAAATAAATTCGTATAGTTTAATTTATTTTTAAAAATATTTTTAGTATTTAAAATTTACTTTTGAATTATAAACTCCAAAAATATTATTTAAACTTATTTTATTTTTTTAATAAAACATTTTATTAAAATTAAATTACAATAGTGATATAATTATTTTAGGTCCACAAACTATAATATTATAACTATAAAAATTTAAGGAAAATATATCGATAACAAGGTATTTTAAAATAAATAAAATTATATGTAAATAACTTTATAATATTATTTATTTATAATACCTCTTTTATCATATTTCATTTATTTTTATTCAAAATGATGTAGTATTGAAAATTTAAAATTATAATACAACATTATTTTAAAATTATGAATAAACAAAAATAATAATATTATAACAAAAATATTGTTAAAAATTAATAAATTTAAAATTTAAAAGTTATGCCATAAAAAATTAATATAATTAACTCTGTTTCTTATTATCCTTATAATAAAATAAGGTTGACTTATAAATTATGTTTTAAAAATAAACATCATAATTATTATTAACTAATAATAAGTAAAAAAAATATTAGGATTTGATGTTGAATTAATTTGTCTAAAATTGCTACATATGAACTCTTTTTATTCTTGAATTTACGGGATTGTTACGATGCAATTGCAAAAATTAAAAATTAAAAGATTTTTTTAATTTTTGTTTTTTTAATGCAAACAATTAAAAATACTCAGTCTCAACATCAAACAATAATTAATTAAATATTATATACATGGTGGTTAAACTTAGCTTTTGAACTGAAGCGGACTAATTAAATCTATATGAAATCACATATTGATTGGAGAGGATAACGAAGTACACTTTGATACAAGAAGCCATGGCAATAGAGATCAAGGTGCCACATGCCAAAACAAACTTACTTTACCAAGTAGTCCAATTACAACACAATAAGCGTTAAGGCTTAAACAAGCAATGCAAGCTTTTATTCAAGCCCAAAATCACAAGTCAAGTATATGAGAAGGTCGAAACATCCATAGAGGAATACCAAGGCGCGCCTAAGCTTGTGACTTTATTAGAGGAGGCATTGGAAGAGGTTAGCACTTAGCTATTTATGTGAATTTTTGATAATTTGGGCTTATTATTTATTTTCTCTTATTTTAGGCCCAAGGATTGATTTATAGGCTGTTCTTTTAGTTAATAGCATGTGCTTTGTTTGTTTGAGTTATTTTGAGACTTATTTGTTTTAATGTATTTAGCTCATTTCTAAAAAAACATGGATCAGATTATGTTCAACGGGCTAGATACTCCTAGATTTGTTAGGATTAGCCTAGTTTTCATTAAATGGGTTTGCAAACCCATTCCTATTAGGGATGAGACTCGGTCAAGGGTATTTATACCTTATTATATTCATGTAACCCTAGATTTGGATGATTAATAAAATTTTAGAAGTGAGACGTGAATGTCTTCATAGTTACTTCAAGAAATTGATTTGCATCAATAAGTAAGTACATATAACGTAAATTGATTTCTGATTTCTTTGGGATTGGGTCTCAAACTTCTGATTTAGGGTTTGATCTAGCATGTTCTTAGAATAAAAAGATTATGATTTTGATTCAATAGGATTAGGGGGTTTCAAAAACCTTGTTTTCATGAAGTTTCCGTATCAACCTTATAAGGGTATAAATACCTCTTCCCCATAGACACATTTTTTCAGGTAAGGGAAAAGCAAAATCGTAAGGGCATCGACCCGATGAGCAACTTAAAGCGGACAATATTTATGGACAAGTGATCTGGGCTATTACAAATGGTATTAGAGCTAGTTTCCAACCAGTTGTGCTAGTGAGGACCCTAAGCTCTAAGGAGGTGGATTATGAGATCACACATCGTTTGGAGAAAAGAACGAAGTACGCCTTATAAGGGTACAGATACCTCTTCCTCATAGACGTGTTTTTCTAAGTACGAGAAGAGCAAACCCGTAAAGGCCTTAGCCCGATAAGCAACCTAAAGCGGATAATATCTATGGACGAGTAGTTTTTAGTTGTTACAAATGGTATCAGAGTCGGTTCCCAATCCGTTGTGCCAATGAGGACGCCAGGCCATAAGGAGGTGAATTGTGAGATCCCACATCAGTTGGAGAGGAGAACAAAATACGCCTTATAAAGATATGAATACCTATTCCTCATAGATGCGTTTTCCTAAGTACGGGAAGAGCAAAACCGTGAGAGCTTTGACCCGATAAGCAACCCAAAGCAGACAATATCTATAGACGACTGGTTTTTTTTAGTTTTCAATTCTTTGGGATTAAAAAAAAGGTATAAGTTAACCCTTTTTAAAAGTATTTTATTAATTTTAAAATAGTTAATTACATTAATTTAACTTATTTTATTTTATGTTATTTTCTATCAAACAATTTTTATTTTATTTTGTTAGTTTTTTTGACATGAAAAAATAAAATAAAAAACAAAATATGACGATATTCAATAATATTAAAGAGAGATAAGAGAACTTTTAATATAAAAAATTAAAACAAAAAATAAATATTGAGAATATACGTGAATTTAACTCTTAAAATTATTAAGAAATATCTTTTGGTATTAAACATTTTTAAAAGATTTTTTTAAGGATTTATCAAATTATTTTAATATAAGACATCTAGAGATAACAACTAAGCCCTTAGCCAGCTCGCTGGGCCCGTTTGGTTAAGTTTTTATCAGTAGAGCTTTTATCAATAGAGATTTTGTTAGTAGAGCTTTTTTTAGAAGAACTTTTTTAAAAGTCAATTGACTGTTTAGCTGTCAATTACAAAACAGCTTTTTTAAAAGAGCTTCATTCAGTAAACTGTTTAGCAACATAAAAATAAAAAACACTTTTATTAATTTTAAATATATTTTATTTTATAATAAAATTATTTATGCTAAATAATTTTTAAAGTATATTAAACAATATGCCAAGTACCATAT
>JANVCL010000001.1:25186146-25196777 GCA_026546855.1 Erythroxylum incrassatum
GGGGGGAAGAAGAGGTAGGAGGGAGGGAGGAAATTTTGAAAAATTTTGAAAATTTTGCAAAAAAGTTCCCCAATTTTTTAAAATTTCCGGTACCGGCTGGTATTTGACCGGTATTTTGAATACCAGCCGGTACCGACCGGTATTTGTCACCAGTACCGGCCGGTACCGACCGGTATTTGTCACCGGTACTATTGAACCCGTACCGGTACCGATTTCTGGCCGGTACGATACGAAATTCGTAACACTGCTTCTAACTGGCAAGTTTAAGAAGAAATTCTACCCATTAAACCACTTTAACTCTAATCTTTCACCATATCAAGCTTGAATATTAATTGGATGAAAATTTTACAATAAATAAAAATATGTAATTAAAATTCAATATTTCAATAACATTCCAAATTGTACTTTTCATCGAGAATCGGAAGAGAGGTATCGATTGCATGCAACTTTTTCTTTACATTTTATAAAGAGACCGCTTCTACAACTCGAATGTACGATATTTTGGTCATAATGAAGTAACCTTACTAATTGCTTCAAGGTTAGCACTCTCTGGATGAGATCATTAATTATAAGAAAATGTAAATATCTCTAATGAAGGAGGAAATTATATGTCCTAAGCACCATTAAAAGGCCACAAAGAAGATTTGCATTTTATTTTACCCAAAACTTCAAGCTTAATTAATGAAAAATTTTAAAAGAATAAAAGATCACTAAGTTACTAAAAGTCTCTATATAGGTGTGACAAGTTTATTTAAGGAATTATAATTAGACATTTAAATCATTTGAATTATTACAATAATTCATGAACTTGTAATATTTAATGTTTAAAACCTTTAATCACATATTAAGATAAAAATTACATAATTTAAAAAGTTTTGGGGATTTTCACAAGTTAATTATGTATACTAATTAGTTGTTAAGGTTGTTGGAGTTAAGTTTTACAGGTAATTAGAATAAAACATATACCATATTAATAAAAATTATGCACCAACTATGTTTATTCTCAGTGAGAGGTTAAATTAACCAGAGGTTTGCATTAGTTATAAATACACCCTCTAGGGTTAGGGCAATTACCCTAAAGAAAGCTATTATCTCTCTCGCTCTCTATCTTCCTATCTCTTAGCTCCCTCATCACGCCAGATTTCAGTTGTTAATCACAGAACAAATTTTGAGAATCTTGCTTTTGTTTTTGGAGGAGGAAGAGAAGAAGATTAAGGGGAGGAGGAGCTACAAATTGGAAAATCTCCAAAATGAAGAGAACACAAGTGGTGGTGAGAAGGGATGTGCCTGCGAGAGATTCATCTCGCACTGTTAGATATGCAGAGTGCCAAAAGAATCACGCAGTTGATGTTGGAGGCTTTGCGGTAGACGGTTGCAGAGAGTTCATGGCGAGCGGAGATCAGGAGGGCACAACTGCTGCACTCACATGTGCTGCTTGTGGCTGCCACAGGAGCTTCCACAGAAGAGAAGTGCAGACGACCGAGGTAGTGTCCGAATCTTCTTCACATTCCTCAAATGGGAATTAACAGGTTTTCCAAGGATTTATCTGTTTTTAGTGTGATGTGTGTCGATTTTTTCTTGGTGGGTTTTTTGTGATTGCTCTTGTCTGGATATTGCTAGGGTTTCACGGATTAAGACTTTGTAATCTTGCTCTTTGGTGTTCATGTGTGAGTTATATTATTGAGATCGGATGCTGTAAAAAAAGAAGTGGAAGATTGAACATGGTGTGCCTTCCTTAATCGAACATCTCATCACGTTAATACTATATAGTGTTGATTAATTATTGTTTTTCAATATCTAATCGTAAGTTCAATTGAAGATTCTTTTTTTTATTCTATTTTTTAAAAGACGGTTTATTCGAAATGAAATCATATTTTTTATATCTTTGATTATGCAATTTTAAATAATAGATTAAGTGAATTACAATAACATCAACAATAACATCAGTAAAATTTTCACTGAAACGCAAGATCTAAAGAGGTATAATAATATACAGTCTTACCCTCTTTTTAAAAGGAATAAATTAAGTGGACTATTTTTGTTTATTTATTTACTTATTTACATTTTTTAATTATGCCAATCCATATATGGTGAAATTTTAATTATTTGGTAGAGAAGCTTTGAAGAGTAATGACAACCCAATTCACTTAGGGTTGCAAGCTTCATTAATTATATGAAATTACAGTTGTATTGCATAATCCAATTAGGTCCTTACAATGAATGTGATTTCCCTGTACAATCATTAATTAATTTCAATAACCATTCATCAACCTTATCTCTTTTTGAGGCTTAGTCCAAATGCGGTAGTCATATCTGCATTGGAAGATTATCTCTTTGAAATTGTGGTTAAGGCCCACATATATCTAATCATGTTGGTTGTTGTGATGGAATCCTACTTAGACGTGTAGTTAAAAGGTGATTAAAAGCTTAATCATACATTTTTGGGTAATTAGTCAATACAATTCGATTAAGTTCAAATCCAAGGGTAAAGGGTAAACATATATTCCAAAGGAATTTGAAGCCCTCAAATTTCGTCAACTCCATCATAATTATTTAGCAATATATTCTAAATCTAAAATATAGTTAAAATACATCAATTTAAAATTTTAATTTATAAAATATTTTTAAAATATCAATATTTAAGTCTATATTATAATATTAAACAACAACAGTAACTCAATTAAAGTCTCATTAATAAAACACAAATTCTATAATACTCGGTCTTATCTCTAATGAGTAAAGGGGTTGTTTTCGATAAACCCACATGAAGAGAAAGAAATAAAGGAAAAGGGAAAAAAAGAAGACATATGTGTGCATGCGAATGTATGTATGTACGTATGTATATATGTATATAATGCATGCATGCATGTATGTATGTATGTATGTACACAAACACACATATACATATTGAAATATAAATTAAAAAATAAGAAATAGACGTAAAAGATGATAATAAAAATAATAATAATACTTTAAATAATACAATAAATATAGAACAAGGTAAAGAGTCAAAATAAAATTTAAAACAAGTAAATAAATACACAAATAAGAAAGAAGACAAGTTAATAAATAAATAAAGTAAGTCATTATGGAAAAATATTTAGACTAAGTAAGGAAATGTTTAGCCCAACTAAGAAGTACTACATATTAAATATTTAGGTTAAATACAAGACATATGACTCAAACAAAAAAATTTAAAAGACTTATGGTAACAAGAAGAATCTCTCTACGTGAAATACTTTATCCATATTCTAGTACGTCAAAATTTTTTATTAGTTGTATTTTTGGTAAGTTTCAACATAGTCATATATTTTTTATCACTTCCTTCTAGTTATTCTTAGGCCTTTTTTATTTTTAAATTAAAAATATACAATCAAATAAATATTATGGATATTTTTTACAAAGCTTTACTTGTTCACCTTTTATTTAAATATTTATGATAAAAAATTTTATTGATAATTGTTATTAAATATTGTTTAAGAGATTAAAGTAAAATTATCTACTTAATTAATTCATAAATTCAATTTATTTTATCATATAATTATTACTAAATAATAAAAGTGTAAATATACTAATATTAATCATCAAACATATTTTTATTTAAAATATAAAGACAAAATTCATAATATAATCGTAAAAACTATAACAAAACTCTTCTTTTGTATGTGTATTTTCATTGATGCATCTAAATTATTGAAGCAAAATGGAAATAATTATATTCACGTAAACTCTTTTATCTCCTTGAAATAAAAAATAAACATATAAAACAATATTTTAAAATTTGGAAAGGAAGTTAAACCGGTATGACAAGAGGTTTAAGATTTAAAAGGTTCAACCGGTATTAGACCGTCGTAAAACTAGCTAAAAATTTAATAAATTTTTAAAAATGATTGAAGCAAAATATCATTTTTTGTTGAAAATTTTAACATTTAATTGAAAAAAACCTGTTAAATGAAAATTAATTGGATTATTTTAGTTTATAAAAACTGATTACTTTACGAAAACTAACTGATTAATTAATAAATTGATCTGTTCTTAACAACAAAAATTATTAAACTAAATCGAAACAAAAAAATTGAGTGTATTAAATAAGTTGTTTATTTAATTAACAATTTAAAATTCAAATGTTTTATATTAAGTCTTGAATAAGTTTAATTCAACTTTAAAAAGTCTAAATTGGGAATTCACATTTGATTTTGTACCAATTGCCATAGGCTTCCGATTTTGCTGGGCTATTTCCTTATTGTGCTTCACATGTAATTATATCTTTTGTTGGATTGGGCATATGAATATGAATCTCTCGCAATGCGCCTTGGGCTCTTATCACTCATCACTACAGAACACTTCATATGGTATATTTAATTGGGAGTAAGATTTACAAATTAGGTCAAATTTAATTTAATTGAACTTTATCGAAACGAAATTTTGATTTAACTTCCCAATATAATCTTACTTATCTTTGAATTTAAAAAATTTAAGATTAAAATGATATTTTTTAGTTTTAAATTTAAAAATTTTAGAAAATGATGATTTTAAAAAAGTAAAATTAGAACCACGTCGTTTTGAGATAATTCAAACTTGATTAGATTTTGATTTGACTCAAATTTGAGAAGTTAAATTTGATTAATTACGAGAGAGTTAGGACTAACTAAAAATAAATTTGAATTGATTTATTGTCAATTTTATTGAGAAGTATTATAAGATATCTAAGTTTGACATTTTTGTAATTGTACAAATAGCAACTAGTTAGAATAGAATTAGACCTCCTATAGCTAAATTCTACTCTTAAATTTTCTTTAAAAAGTTTATATTCGACATGAAGTTCGATTGGACTTGAGAAGATTAACTTGAACTCGAGTTTAATTAAATTTCAAGCTCAATTAGTTGAAACAAAACTCAAACGTAGTTAGGGTTTAGTTGGAATCAAGTTGAGTAAAGTTCAATTGGGTTGAGTTGAGTTGAAAATTATATTCTTTTAAAGAAAATGTTAAATAATCAAAAACCAATTTAAATCAATTCAAGCAAGTTAAATCTTTCAAAAAAATGCTAAAAATTTCAAAATTAAATTAAAGTAAGTCAAAATTAAAAGCTCAATATTTTGAAATATGTGTGAAGGAAGTAAATGCGCTACTTTATTTATAGAAACATCTTCTTTTTTATTATCTTTTCACTTTTAATATAAACTAAAAAAAGCTTACAAATAAAAATTTCAGATGGACCTAAAATTTAATCGACTTGAAATATATCGAACTTAAGCTATTTTGTTATTGATACTTATTGTTTATTTATCCATAAAGCCTTAATAAACGACAATTTACTCAAAATGCGAACAAAAGATAACAATTGGATTAAGGTCATCTCCAATGAAGGCACAAAAACAGTAAATTTGATGTTTCAATGCAATGAATCCATTTTAAAAAAACATAAAAATTTAACACCAAAATGATGTAATGAATACTAATACACTAAATTTGGTGTGTTACTATTTATACACTAAAAGTTGTAAAAAAACTTTGTTGATTTTCTTTTTAGTATATTTCTTTTATGTCCTTTTGATAATTTGATTCATTTATATAATTTACTAAGTAATTAAATTTAAAATATATATAACTTTACACAAAATAAATCATTACAAAGATCTCATTAAGACATTTAGAATGACATTAATATTGAATATAATATTAAATTTATTTTTAATTCTTATTTATAAGTGTTATAAATCCATTAATAAAATATGATAAGAATAAAAAGTAAATTTGAAATGAAAAGTACATAAGTTTAAACCACAACGTGATACTTAAGTGGCCATATAAGACTGGAGCGAAATGTTAGCTATGAAATTAATATTAATAGAGATGATACAATTATATTTCAAGAACTTCTTGCTAGACATAAGCTAATTAAAGATAAAAATGTTCGTTATGAACTTCGTATGTATTGATTGAATATTTGTAAGAATGATATGATAATTTAGAGGATTAGAGGTTAAATGTGCAATAAAGTATATTTGTGTATGTTATTAATTTGTTGTTGCAATAATTAAATAATATTAATTTAATATAAAGTATATATTAGTTAATTTAGAATAATGATTTTATTTTATTTTTATAAATAAATAAACAAACAAAAAATTGTTGTAGAATGATTGAAGTAACAACAAATTTAGTGTAAAAAATTCTTAATTAGAATATTCTCCTTTATATTAAATTTGGTGTAAAATTTTAGTTAAATAGTAAAGATACCTGAGTAAAAAGAAAACTTTAATGACCAGGAGCCTAATTCATATAACCCCACAAGGGCATCATAGATGGAGATTACCAGTCACATGAGCTGATAAATGTTGGACCACAGAGTAAAGTGCAGTAAAGTTTTTGCTGCAGATAGTTAATCCGTGGTCCTTACTCTGTTACTGATGTGTTTGTTTCAAGTTCTTCACACCATCTACACTTTCCCTTATCTTGATGTAGGGATGGTAATTAAGCTCCAGCTTGACCCGACTTGAGACTTGATTTATTTATTTTTATTTTTAATGAAATAAAAATAGATTTTTTTTGGTCGAAAAAATAAAAATGGATTGAGTTTAGCTTAAGCGGACTCAAAGTCAAACCTGATCTAACCCGTAAGACGGTGTAGTCTAAGGACAAAAGTTAAAAAGTCGGCGACATGGAGAGTACCCTACGGGCACATGGGGCAGGGGTGTATCGGGCTCTCAAAATTTAAAAAAATAAATATTTTTTAATTAAAAAATATATATAAGGACGGAGTTATTTAGAGGTCAGTGATACATTGAGCCTCCAAAATTTTAAAAATTTAAATATTTAGATTCTCGTATCTTAAATTTCTGGTTTCATTCCTACCTACAATTATCTTCTTTAAGCTCAGAATCTGCATTTATAAGACAGATGTCGTTTGCCATTTTTATTTTTTAATTAAATAAAAAATATAGAATTAGATCAGACTAAACATGGATAGGCCTAGACCTGTTCACCCTATTACCACCCCTATCTTTAAGACGGTGTACTCTAATTTAACAATTTAGATCTTCTGTTTAATATTATGATGTCTTATTGTGTTCAATAAATTTCAGCCATTTATTTATATGGATCCTGCATGAGGCCCACATAAATTCCGCAAAAGTAAGTAACTGAAATTTCACGAGACATAATAATATAGAGTAATATTGGACAGAAGATCTGAATTTCTAATATATAGACAATAAGTTAAAAAGTCGATGAAATGAAGGGTACCTATAACCTACTCCTTTAAGCTCAAAATTTGCACGCAGAGGACGTAATTTAAGAGCCCTTTCTCTCAAATTACCCCATCTTGTAACCTCAAAACCGTAATTTCAGAGCCCTTTTCTCAAAATGAAAATTTTGATAATTGTTAATCTACAATTGAAAAAGTGTAAAAATATATATAATAATTTATTAATTACGTATTTTAAGGAAATAATTTAATAAGTTAAACGAAAAACTCCAAGTATATGAGTTGGACTATAATAATTTAATGAAGACCATGTTAATTTGGCTTGATATTGTGAAGAATTTTGGTTATACTCTTTAACATATTATTGAATTCCTATCTAATTTACAAAAAGGCATAATATTTTAAAAATTAGACTAAAAGTTAAACTGATAAAATAAAAAATTTAAAATTTAAAAGATTCAATTAATATTAGACCTTAATTAAATATTGAATAAAATTAGAATTTTAAAACATTATTTTTTATTAATCAAAAATTTTAAAATTTAATTAAAAAAATAATTTATTATTGATTATAATTGAATGGGCCCAATCCATTCGATTAAATTTTTTAGTGATGGAATATAATTGATTTATCTATCAAAGAGATTTTGAATTTGATGAAATTATAATTTCTTTAAAATTAAAAAAAGATAAATGATCAAGACTACATACATGTTAAGATTTGTAAATATTAATCAGATCGAAATTATTATTAAATTTTAAATTGTTCGATAAATGTGTGGTTTGATTTATAAACAACCTACTCTAAAAGATAAGGGGCTCTCGTAGACTTGATGTAATACGGTCCACACAACATTAGGTACTGCAATCGTAAATATCACCCACCTTATTTAATAATCAGTAATCACTAAGTAATGACCGATTAATAAAAATTAAATTGAGAAAATAAAATTTTAATTAACTAATATTAAATTTTAATAAAATTAAATATTATGTAACCTAATTAAAAAAAATCAACTTTACCTTGCTAAAGTAATTAAAATATTTAAAAAGCTTCCAATCCTGATTAATTAAATTATTAAACTAAAGCAGTAGTATCTAACCGCACCAAATCTCTGTGAGACCACTCTTAGATTCTATCTCAGGGACAAGATAACGAATGAATGACAGAAACAGTGTATCAGACTAGATACTGCTTAAAAAGTGATTAAAGAGAAGAAGTAGATAAGAAAAGAACTGAAATATATTAGCCTCTGGATCAATCTCCTTTATGTTACCTCGACAAAGTTGGTGAGAATCATACGAAGAAGAAGAACAGGTAGTACCATTTTTACTCTATCTAGCTAAGATGAAGAAGGGCTAACAAGCGCAACACTGTCATTCTGAAGATGAAGATTATGGTGATGGTGATTCAAGTCTTCTTCACTGCTGCTGCTGTTGTTGTTGTTAATGGCTTCGCTTATATCGTTATCGCCATTAGTGTCCCTCTTGCTAAAGGTATTCTTGTTGTTATGCATCCATACTTTGAACACGCACCTATCGACCCCAATTTCATGGCAGAATTCCTGGATTGAATCTTCGTCTCGCTTCTGCATCTTCCAACCAACTCTTTGTGCAAACTCGAGCATTCTCTGTTTCTGGGTCTGACTAAACTTGGTCCTGAAACGTTTCCTCGAACCAGGAGGTACGCTTAACGTTGGGTTTTCCGAGAGAGCTAAGAGCATGTGTGGAGCGGATGGGTAGTAGGAGGAGGAGATCGGCGGAGGAGCGGAGGAGTTGGGGCTCCGAGGGGGTTGTAGCGGAGGAAGAGGGCGGTGGCGCTGGTGAGGCTGGTATTCAATAGAAAGGATGGTGTTGGGCAGAAAAGGAGGTGAGTCCTCCGGATCACGGCGGTGGAAGTTGCGGTGGCAGCCGCAAGCAGCGCATTTTAAGGAGGTGGGGTCGGTGTGTGTGGCGGTCGGAGAGGGCATGAACTCGCCGCAGCCGTCGAGAGCGTGACCACCTAAGGAAGCTGCGTGATTTTTGAGGCATTCTTTGTAGCTTATGACAATTGGCTGAACAAGTTTGTGGTGCTGGTGGCGCTTGAGAACCCCGTTGCTGAGAGGTAAGAGCTTTGCAGGTTGGATCCGAGTTGCGGTTCCGGTGTCTGGCTCCAGGGACTTTCTCGGAGGAGTGTTGGTGGTCGTGGTTGTTGCTGGGGCTGGGGTCAAATCCATGGCTTCAACATTTAAGACAGCTACAATAGAAATGTAAGATTCATATAAAACCTTTCGTTCAGTTTCAAGATTCAATCTTTCGGTATGATCAGAAAAGAGTAGATGGGTTTAGCTTTGTTTCTCTCCTTGTGGTAGCGATAATGGTGGTGGAGGAGGCAGTTTATGTTTGAACAACGTTCTTTGTTGATAAATGAAGATAAAATTCTGGGTTTTGTGGTTGTGTTTCTTAACCTTAACTCAATTGTGTTTTCTTTCTCCCTTTTTTTTTTTCTAACCCTAAGTTCTAATCTATGGTTAGGTCTTTTACTCTATATGAGTTAGATTGTTGCGTAATAAATTCAACAACCACCCTACTCACTTGTAGTAAATATGTTTTATGCAACCCCCAAGTCATAGGTAAGTTAGTAAGTAATTTTTTTTTTGGGTTTATGTGAAGTTACGGGTTCAAATTATTTTTATATACGCAGTCATTTAAGATTTGAGGTTAGAGTTTTGCTTCCATTAAAAGATTTATTTAGCTCAAGCGAGGATTAATTTGAGTGTAGATAGTTTAAAAGTATATTCCCATAATTAGTACCTTTTAAAATATCTTGTAAAGAAAATTTTTTTAATGTAATTTATAATTTTCTGTTTTTTATATATTTTTTATTAAATGCATATTAAAAGGCATAAAAATTTTATACATTATTAAATATTATTTACACTATGATTGACCTACCTCTTAAACTCAAACTAAACTAATTAAATTCTATTCAAATTAATAATCAAAATAATCGTAATAAGTTAAATTCCTAGCCCATGACCTACGGTGCAACACGCATTAGACCATTTACATAATGTCATATCACATTAATTGTTATATTTGAAACATTTAAATTATTGACTAAGCAGCCTGTTGAAGACTAAGAAGTCAAAGTCCTCTTCAATGCATTTCGTATGGGTGACTAGAGGTTATTTAAAACTTAACTTTTGTAAAAAAAATAATATTATTTTTTATTTAATAACTAATTACTTTATAAAATTCGATCAAACTCAAATTTAGAGGTAAACTAAATCAAACTTTAAACCGACCTTATTTATTAAAAATCAAAATTTTTATTTTAATTATAATATTTTAATTATATTTTATTAAATCTTATTCATATATTTACGTAAATATACTAATAAAATTTAAAATGCCGTAAGAGATTATCCGGAGGAGAGAAT
>JANVCL010000001.1:25212280-25223649 GCA_026546855.1 Erythroxylum incrassatum
GCATCTCGAAATACAAGGAGAAATTGTTTTTCATAAATCATGATCATTTGTGTATTTGTTAGTGTTATGATCATTTAATATTTAGTTGGTTATGTAAACTTATAAATTGAGCTATTTATATGTCATATAAATATGTAAACTTAAGTATATTCTCGATTTATTGAGACCCATTTTTTTTAATTTCGCCCAGGACCTATAAAACTATTAGAACGGCCCTGCATAGCGATGGCAAGTGTACTCGGGTCTAGCCCCTACCTTAATTTAACGGGTCAAGCATAGTTTACTGAACTTCGGATCTTTTTTTTTTTAAATTTTGGCCATAATGCTGTATTTGGTTACCGTCCTCGGGGATGAGGACAGATGACGAGAACACAAAAGTTTTGTCTTTCGGCCTGTTTGCTTACCTTACAAAATTTTTTGAACTTTTGGAGGATGAAGAAGTATTTTTTTCACCGCGAAAGTATTTTTTAAAAAATAAGCATTTAACCGTAAAATAGGAAAGTATTATTTTAGTAGATATAATTTTTTTGGCAGTTAAAATGCTGCTTTTTAAGAAGCTCAAATTTGAAATTTCTCATAAAAGCGTTTTTTAGTTGATATTTTAGATCAATTAATGAGCTTATTCTTTAGTCTCTTTTGCCCTTATATTTTACACATAATTCTCACAATACCCTCAAACGCATCTTTACGTTTATTTTAGGAATTATATAATATTATTTAACTTTTTATATGCTTTAATATTTATTTTTATATTATTTTTACTTATGTTATAGTCTGTATACATAAAAGATTTGGTTAAATATATTTTCATTTATGTTTTACGTGGTTTAAAATTATATAACAATTAATATATTGTGATTTGCATATTGTTTAATATACTTTAAATAATTTTTATATGCATAAATAATTTTTATTATAAAATAAAATATAGTTAAAATTAAATGTGCCTTTTATTTTTGCGTTACTAAATAGTCTACTGTATGAAGCTTTAAAAAAAATCTTTTTTAAATGACAGCCAAACAGTCAACTGATTTTTTAGAAAAGTTCGTTTTAAAAAACTCTATTAACAAAAGCTCTATTGGTATAAGTTTATCCAAACAAGCATTAATTTGTAATTTCACATGTTTTACAATAAAGACAACAGCCCAAAACAAAAGCCCATGAGCAAGCCCGACCCAGCAATAGCCCTAAAAGTTGGTTCCGATTCCCGCCAAATTCATTTTCTACCTTCTTTTTCCTTTTCTAAACCAAAAGACCTATGGAGAAAAGAGAAGCTCTACAAGGAGGAGTAGCTGAATTGACTCGGGGAACAGTTCATTGAGATCGAGTCGGAACTTCAATTCCTACTCCTAAGAACAGGGCGACTCGATGCTTTTCACAAGGTTTGGTTTGGTATAAGAGCTTTTCTTCAATTTGCTGGTTTCGAATTTCGACTCTGCAGGGCAAGTTGCAACCTCAGATTTCTTGTTTTTTTTTTTTGGTATGGTCTTAGTCTCTGATGTAAATTGTCAAGTTATGAAATTAATTTCAGAGTTTTTCACAAATACAAGGGAAAGAAGATTCAAGAAAAGAGTTTGGATCATAATGCCTCACTCCTTGAAATGGATTTGAAACTTTCCCAAGGATGGAGTACAAAGGAAATAATTTTGATTTTTCAGAATGAAGCTCATAAAAGTCACTTTATGGACTTTTGCTTACATTTTAATCTCCATTGGCTGGTGATGGCTAAGTGATATCTTTTGGATCTATGTGCCACGACAACACTCTGTTTTGATTGTGTTAAAAGGGTAATATAAATTCCCATCGAAATTGAGAAAGGACTATAGTAGTTTATAGATAAAAATTGATCAGTAACCTAACGTGTTGAGGTTTTAAGTTGAAATATGAATCTGTTTATGTATAGGTTACTCTTTCTCCTAATATAAGAAAACTGTGAAACATAATGTGATATTAGAGGAGGTTTCAGATATCAATATTTGAGTAAAGATATGATCGTGTTTTGAACAAGAATTTTGAATTAAAGATATGCTTATGGATAATAAGCAGAATTTACTTAAACAAGATGTTTAAGAAAACGCATTCCCAAATAACGAGTAGGTTGCTATTCCTTAATTTGACTGAAGACTTGGTCGAGCCAGATGTTCAATTTGTAAATGGTGCTTGAATGGCTTTGAAAAAAAATAATAAAGAAGAGAAAAGAATATCCATGAGAAGAGGAAGTGTTAAAAGGCTTAGTTTAGTAGTTTAAATTTGGAAATAGACAGAGGATTAAGATGGTTTATATATCCTTTTGAGGCTGAGATATGTTCCAAATATCACTACTTTTGCAAAGAAAGTCCGCTCTTTGATCCTGATTTAGGTTGAGATATGCTCCAAACATCACTACTTTTGCAAAGAAAGTCCGCTCTTTGATCCTGATTTAGGTTGAAGTGAGGCATATCAACTGTAATATTATTTGGTAGGTGGTGAAGATGGTTAAGTACAGAAGGAAAGGATGGATCAGTGGAAATATGCGTTCAGTCTGGTTTTATGCAATTTGTTCAGTAACCTATGAAAATGTCCGATAAGCCACTTCGGATTATTTCATTGAATATGATGTGAAGAATGAATCAGAGGCTTACATGCTTAAAGAGTTATTACACCTGAAATCGCAGGAAAGAGCTACAGAATTTTCTTATGAAGACGCTGGAGCGAAAAAAGGCGAAACTCAAAAAGGTGTACCTAGCTTAGAAGATGGTACGAAGGCTGAAATGTTCATTTCACAATTTGCTGTAATTTTCCTATTGTCAATTCTTGCAATGGTACTGTGCTTGATGCTTGCGACCTATGTATGTAATTTCCCTTGATATGGTAGCTCTACTAGAGGCAAAATGAAAGGAGATGAACCAAAATCTAGATTGGATCTCAGGAGTAAGAAAAATATTTTTAACTGGAGCTAGAACCATGAATGTGTCATAATGACATGCCAACATTATCCGATATAAGTTTGATTGATATTGACATAAGTTCTATTCTTTTTCTCGAATGAGTTCACTGTAGAGCATCAGTCTTGGATGTGGTACAGAACTTCAGCTAGTGAACTCTTTGTGTCCCTTCTCAGATGGTGTTGTGAGTCTGGAAAGCCTGGAAGACATTGCTAATTCATCGTATCGTGAAAGGTGATTTATACTAAATTCAGTACGAACCTACACCAATTTACATAATGGATGACATTGATGCTATTCTAGGTAATAATTGGAAAGAGTCATTATCTTCTTGCCATGATTATTCTTTGTTTTATTTCTCTTTGATCTCCTTTTACTTCTCTTTGATTACAGATTTAGGAAATGTTACGATTGTGAGCACAGCTTATAGTCATAATGTAAGATGATCACCTCAATCAGAATGCCACTTGTTTTTATGCTGTAGCCACCAGTCATAATCTCATGGTCTTAATATTTGTTCCACAGGAAGCCATGTTCAGATGTTTGATAGACCTGTTGGGATCTAGAAAACTGATAATCGCACTGAGAACATTACCACATGGTTACTATCACTAATCTTGCATAGGCTTCACTTTCACCATGATACAGAGACTTCATATTATCGATATAATTTCTGATTTCCTTTGGTACATGTCAACTAGTAGTTTATGTGATGAGACATGAGCGCTATAAGGGAACGGTTGATACAATACAAGATAGGAACGGTTGATACAATACAAGATAGGAACCGTTGATACAATACAAGATACATAACATATATCATACATATCTCACTTCTTGGCAGGCAAGGACTGGCCTTTTATACATCATTGGGAGGGTATCTGGAGGAAAGTCGTTCTTCTTCGCTTCTCTCCCTACGAAGTTTCAGTGAAAGGGAACGAGAGTTGGGTTGGTCTGGGTCATCAGCTCTTATGATTTTGTAAGCCCATGACGCCAGGACTGTTCCAATCACCGGTCCAACGAAGTACACCCATAACCCCTTGTAGTACTCACTAGCAATTGCTGGTCCAAGTGTCCTTGCAGGGTTCATGGATCCGCCAGATACTGGTCTGAGGATGACCAAACTTCACATTACTCACTGAAAGAGTTGGAAAAACTAAAATCTAAAGAACCCATCCTGTAACTTACCCTGCTAGTATGGATGTGATACAAACAGAGGAACCAACAGCCAAGCCTGCAAGCTCTCCAACCTGAAGATAACCAACAAATGAGTGAAAAAAGAACATGGCAAATCTCTATTAACATCAAACGTTTCTTGTGATATAGTATTGATATGAACTTTACAGCTTTGTTATCTGTTGCCACAGCCGAGGTGACGAACATCATTGTGAAAGTGACAACAATTTCCATGACAAAAGCTTGAACATCTGTTCCAGAAGGTGCAGTTGTGCCCAAACGTGTTATAGGATGAAGCAGTCCTTTCAGTGTAAAGGATGCGATTATTGCTCCCGTCAATTGAGCTACTGCATAAAGAGGGACCTGCCACAACAATTTCCAAATGCCCATCAAGTTTTGTTTCCTGGGCCTTTTGTGTTCACCTTAGAAGCAGAAAGCTCGGAACTTGGTGTGACAATGGAGGTTAGTACTATGTATGACTCTATATGTCGTTTACACTGCTAATGTTTCATTTTCAGTTCCAAGGAAAATTATTTAGTACTGCTTTTCTTGAAATTGCTTTTCTTGGAATTGCAACTGTCTTTGTAATATTAAGAAATAATAAGACAATAAGACATGGCTAAAAACTAGGTAAGGAATTATAATTTCAATTTTATTTAATTTTTTAAGGTTAATAAATTGGAATTGATATTCCTAATTCTAATTTTAAATCTTAACATTAGGACCCCTAAACACAACCTAATGGTTTTGTAAGTTCTTGTTGCTGGAACCTTGGAATTGTTAGACCTTTCTTGCACGTCCTCCCAAGAGGAATTAAATAAAGGGTTCTAACCACATATAATAGGATAATATTTGGTATATATATATATATATTTTTTCTCTTCATAACTTTAGAACCATAAAAACAGTTGCTCGAATTATTGGAATACCGGGAAGTTAATATATATTAAAAAAAAACTCATGGTTATATATTGAATGTATTAGACTTGAACAAACTTTAATAGGTGATGGAGAATTAGAGTTTAATGATATTTAAATGAATATAGTATGCATATGCTTATCAGTAAGGAGTGCCAATCATCAGACGTGCATGACACTTTGTATTTTTTGATGAAAACTAATCAATATTAGTGAACCAGACTATGAACCATTACGTAGGAATCAGAATCTGTGAGCAATTGCCAGTGTAGTACCTGTTTCCATGGAAAACGTCCGACAGAAGCAAAACCTGTCGTGACTGCAGGATTCATGTGAGCACCAGAGATGTGACCTACTGCATAGATCATCACCGTCACTATGAGACCTCCGGCAATGGAAGCTCCAAGTTTTGCAATTCTGCTTTCATCAGCTCCACTAATAGCAGCGGATCCACACGTCACAAACACCAACAGGAAGGTAGCTATAATCTCTGCCACCACCTGTTCATGCATGATTTTTATCGATCAGTTTTTTTGCCCTAACATGATCAAGAAAAACTTCTAACCTGCATGACAACTTTACTAACACACAAACGGCAATACCTTTTTGAGAAATTCAACTGGATAATGTTTTCGAAATGATCTAACAGCGAAGGGAAGTGGGTTTCTGGATTTGCTCTTGCTCACTGAAACCAAATCTTCCTCAGGGGTTAGGTTGCCGAGAGTTGGTTCTATTGTCGTCATTTTCTTGTATTGACAGTACCTACAAACCAGATGATTTGAGCTTTGAAGTAAATAAAACAACTTTGAGGAGATGACCAAACGGCAATACCTTCTCCAACTTGCTGAATTTGATAATATTATACCTTTACACAAAAAAAAAATTACTCTTTCACCGTCCCAGCTTTCTGGTTTGTGGACAATCGCGCTCAGGAAAATAGCATAAAGGAAGGGAATAGTGCAGACGTTGAACATCTGCCAACTATTTATAATCCACCTCAGAAACCAGCCTGAGCCTCTAATTTTTATTTGTTTTGATCCAAAACCAGTTTGCATCTATACATACACGCTTCTTATATCCAAGAAAAGGAGACATTGGAATTATTCTGTCAGAACAAGCTATAAATTTTGTATCTCCCCACTATAAACCCTTCAACTTATAATAGTCTAATCATTTTTTTAGTCAGAAATCGTATGCAACGGTATAAAGTTAGCAGTTTAAGGTTATAACTAGCAAGTTGCATGTCGTGTTCATATTAACTACTTAAACTCCCAACTTGATAGAATGGAATTCCACAATTCTGACATTCTGAACTTTATGTTCCTTAGTCTCTCAATTATACCTATTTTCAGGCCAGGTCAGCGACTAGGAGATGTAGGAGACTTTAACCCACATATTATATATATAAATCCAATGTTTTAGTGATTTACAAGATAATGAGTTCCTAACTCCCTGGAAGTTTTAAGAGGAACGATGAAATAAAAAGAAAAATCACCATATATATTTATCTAATCGTCCGTATCAAACAAGTGATTTCATGAAATTTAATTTTCGAAAAATACTGGTAAAAATTAGTGATTAAAAAATTTAACTGATTCGGCTGTAAAACACTTGAATTATTTAACTTTTCAGTTCGATTTATTTTAATAACTCTTGATATTTAAATCCGATCAATATATTAATTAATCGGTTAATTTTTCTAAATTAATAAGTTCCTATAAACTAAAATAAATCAATAACTTTTCATCTAACAGTTTTTTTAATTAAATTTCAAATTCTTTGATAAATAAGGACAATTATATTTCAAAATTTTAAATTTTGTTCAATTTTTAACAAATTTTATGACGATTTAATACTAGTTGAACCTTTTAAATCTTAACCTTTTATCTTACAGGTTTAACTTTCGATTCCTTTTTTCAAACATCGGTAAAAATCGATGCTTGTGATTTATTATTCTCCAAAACAAAGATTAAGATATTATTATTTAAACAATTAATTTCATGCTTTAATAAAAATATTGAAAGCATAATAACATTAATCAAACATACGAATAAAGCATTAAAATAAAATTGTATTTATATATGTTTTTAATGTATCAAAAAATCCCAAATTAAAGATCTTAATTCTTCGTATACTGAATTTTTTTAAAGAATTATTTTATCCAGCGAGAATAAATTGCTGCTATTTAGTTTAAAGAGATATTATGATTAACTTGAATAGCAAGTCTAATTATTAAAAAAAGAACTTTTTTTCTACAAATCCACAAGCATGCGATAGATAGCGTCACAAGAGTATTTTTAACATAAATGGTTGACCTTTGACAGCTTGACCATTTTTATTAATTAGAACATGTACAAGTTCCATATAATTCAATAAAAAGTACGGATTACCAAATTGTCCATTAAATTTGCTAAATGATTCGGCTGTTTTAATTATAAAAATCTTGAACCGTACAATTTTTTAATTTGGTTATTAATTTTCTAGTTTGATTTACTTTAATAACTCTTGTTATTAAAAACTAACCAATTTATTAATTAATTGGTTAATTTTATTAATTAATAAGTTTTTATAATTTTAACAGTCTATTTTTCATTAAACTTCAAATTATTTGATGGATAAAGATAATATCTTTTGATCATATTTCAAAATTTTTTAATTTTATTTAATATGTAGCTAATTTTATGACAGTCTAACACTAGTTGAATCTTTTAAACTTTAAATCTCTTATTTTACTGATTTAATTTTCGTTTAGTTTTAATTAAAACATTTGTTTAAAGTATTGACGAATATTTTTATTTTTAATAAATATTATTAATATCTTTGAACCACTATAATGACTTTTAATTCAACATAAATTTTAAAGATTCATTTAATTTTTGGAGTTAAAATGGAGTTGGATCCAATATTATTTTGTAATACCTAAATAGTAAGGGGATATGCAAGTATTTTCTTATCTATTGATTTCTTATTAGGTTAATATTAAATACAAAATCAATTGAATGTTTAATACTTAACCAATTTTTAGTATTTTGACATAAAAAAAGTTGGATTCATTGCAAAAAATAATAATATATAATCGAATTACATCAAAAAAATTCCCTTATGGAAGACATGCCTCTTTAATTATAATTAATTTTAGGTTCACCTTTATACCAAGTTGGCAAGTAGTCCCAAATGAAAGTACCAAATGAAAGTACAAAGAAGGTTCCAAATATTCTTATTATTTGACATTATGTTGTAGTTTATAGCACTTCAAATATACTATATAATAAAAAATATAAGAGGATCTCCACATTAATCTTTAAAATTTACAATTACATGATATAATTTATATTAATACATTACGCCAAAATATTTAAGTCTTTTATCATTGTTTTCCTTTTTTTTTAAGTTTTTATCAGTATTTTAAATACCGAACTGGTTCGATCGTTTTAACAGTGAAAATCTGAAACTAGCTAACTTTTCAGTTTGATTTTCAACTTTCTGGTTTAATTTAGTTTAATAATTTTTGTTGTTAAAAGCCGAATAGTTTATTAATTAATAATCAATTTTTGTAAATAGTCGGCTTTTATAAATTAAAATAAACCGCTCAATTTTCATTCAACAATTTTTTTTCAATTAAACTTTAAAATTTTCAATATGTAAAGATAATCTTTTTCAATAATTTTTAAAATTCTTTAATTTCATTCAAATTTTAACCAGTTTTTATGATAATCTAATATTGATTAAACCTTTTAAACCTTAAACTTCTTATCTTATCAGTTTAACTTTTAGTCCGACTTTAAATTATGTGCCTAAATATACAAGGAATGATATCATGTGAGAACATAATCTAGAAATTCTATTACAATATTTTCCTTTCAAGCCACGTCATTTCTTATTTGTGAACAATTGTTGTCATAGTCTTTAATCGTAAGATTGGCATGCATGGTGGATAAGTGACGAGATATTAAGATTGCCGTCATCAAATTCATATCTATACGAAGAAGAAAGCTAGTCCTATGCAGTCATCTTCCACTCGATCGTATTTAACTTGTTTTGAAGTTAATCATGCATCATATACACCTAATGTTGTTCTCAATTTGTTTTCTGATACCAAGTGGTAGGATTTTTAAGGCTAAGACTTTTTATTTTTAATTTTAAAAAAATAAAATTTAATGCTTTGGTATCTTTCAATCGTATCTAAGCACATGTTTCGCAAGCACCCAGTTCGAAACTTCAATACAATTGGACCTGGTGGAGGTTTTATGTTCCACATTAACAACAATATGAAAAAAGTGAACATTTTTAATTAAAAATTATAGAACTATGACATATTTGTTTATATGTCAACTCCACTTCTTCGCTCGTTTGTTTAAAGTCGTACTCTAAGGTTTATAATTAAAACTGCAACTGATGATCCCAAGAAAACAGTATTATAATTGAACTCTGCAATTCGATTAAGGCTGTGCTTTGCTGTGGTGTGATTTTTTAATGAACTTTTATGGTCATAGATGATTATGGTGAGGTTTTGAACTTTTATATTAGTTGATAAGATTTGATTACTTATCAAAATATTAAATTATTTATTAGCTCGAAGGCTTCTAGTTAATTTTCTATTTTATGTTTGTTCTGAGTTGGTCTCAGATCAGTCTTTGCTTTTTCCTCAAGTTTCCATTTAGAGATGATACTTTCTTGTTATCGGCAAGTACAAGTGGAGTGAAGATACCTTTGGTTGGTAATGGAAGGTACGAGTTTAGAGGTACATAAGTAATATATATTGAAAAACCAGAGGTTGTAGTTCGCAAAATTTTTGTTCTGCCCTAGTTGCTTCAAATTGAAGCTAATGGTTGCTTGTTAGAAAGTAACTAGACTAGCAATTATAATTTTTCAGAATATAATCACAAGTAGAAAATATTAAAAAGCAGCAAATAAATCAACACAGGAAATTTATTAAAGTAGTTCGGCACACACAATCTACGTTTGCGTGACCTACACTTAGATTAATCTACTTTCAATGTGATACAATAGGCTTACACAAGGTTATTATAGAGCCGACATCACTCACCTTTTGACGCTATCTACTTGTACTCACACTCTTGAAAGTTATCTCACACCTAATAGTTTGGTTATCTCATGTTAACCTCAAAAGAGAATTATGAAATAACAAATTATAAAAAAAGATGAAATTAAATCAAGACTAACATAAATAAAAAGACATTAGCCAAATAAACACTTCCCTGTATGTGTGCAACTACATTAAATTATAATATTGGGAAGTTATCTAACAAAAATTTTCAGTAATAGTTGCCCCATGGAATACACGTTGATATGATATATATCCTTCTTCCTTTAGAATTCAATTTCTTTTAGGATTCGTTCCTTCTACAAAAATTTCCAAAATTCTACCTATACCAAGTCAACTTTTTTCTCACAAAAGATATATCAAATATATCAAAATACAAATAATACTAAAAATAAAATATCTTAACAATGTCACCCTTTTCGGCATTATTTTTCACATCAAAATCCCCCCTTGAACAAGAGAAATGGAAACTTTCATTGAATTAAAGAATCATAATAATAGATATCCAAATAATATCAAAGTCAATGTCAATCATCAAGTCAATAGTTAACTGTCACCAGCAAAGCTATAATTACCCGCTGAAAAATTTATAAACAATAAACATAAATTTATAAAAATTTATGGGAAGAAGCTAGACAAAGAACTTGTTGCTTAAGCTGTTGAAGAGTAGTCATATCTACCTAAACAATAACCTCAATCCGATCTATCTCAACAAATAAGGAGGCATGGGTATCGGCAGCAGGTGCAACAGGTTATGTAGAAGACTTAGAAGAGGAATATGACACAATTGCCCTGAGCTTGCTTCTTGACATTAAGAATCCGAGGAGAGATATTCAAAAAGGATACTGGCCCAAGTATAGCAAAATAAACATGAGAGACACCGTGGGCATGCAAAAACTGAGTAATCAAATAAGAAAAACCCAATAATGTTTGCGATTTACCAACACCCATAAATATAGCCTCAATAATTAATCTCCTCAGATTTATGTGAATCCTGGTCCCTATCATATACACAAACTTGGTATGAGCAAGATAAACATTCACAGTATGAGTGCTTGGCATCTAATTATATAACAAAAGTTTATGAGTAATAAAATACTTTTGTGATAAAGCAAAAGCACAGAGTGCAACAATAGAAAGCCAAGAGAATAATTTCCCACTAGTAAAAACACTTGCCAACATATCATTACTCACTTCAAATGCATCTTTATATGACCAATCCCCAATTAAGTTCACAAACCTTAAAAATTCATTGAACGAACCAGGATCAAATTTAAACAATCTGC
>JANVCL010000001.1:25231649-25248151 GCA_026546855.1 Erythroxylum incrassatum
ACTTCATGGAGAAATCTGGATTGGCTTGGGCTTTATTAGACAAAGTGGTCTTCTTGAACATTGTTGTTTATCCTCTCATCTTTCCAACGGCATAAAGTTTGTAAAATTTGGATATCGAAGTTGAGAGTTATGAGTATTATAAGTGAGGATGTTGTATGGGAGGTGTTAAGATGACAGCTTTGGTGAATGATGAGGGTTTGTGTATGCCATGAGTTATTTGAGTTGAGATTTGGGCGTTTAATGCATTCAAATGGGTAATTGAATGTTTGATGAGTGTTATTGCACTTGAAGGGTTGAATTTGGGGAGATTATGAGTGTATATGGTGTTAGGATGGATGTTGGAAGCATTAGAGAGGCTTTGGAAGGAGGTTTGGGTCACCCATATTCGTTTAACAGACATTAGGTCTATTTAACGAACCTTCTCGGGTAAAAAAGGGACCCTCAGGCCAGTGTATGTCCGTTTAACGAACCTTCTCGGGTGAAAAATGGCAGTTCAGCCAGTCTATGTCCATTAAACAGATATGCATGTCCGTTTAACGGAAATCAACGGGACAGCTACAGTAAATCGCAATTTGGACCATTTTAGAAGTAGCATCTCACTTTGAGGTCTTCATAAGAGTTGTATATCTCGAAGTCCTCTTTCCAATGGTCAAAAACGAAAGCAATCAAACATTTTTAGCAAAGGTTATGGAAATCGCACCAAGACATGTCCAGTTGGGTAAGGACATAAACATATTGGATTCTTTAGGCCATAACTCTCTCGTCCGACCTCCAAATTGAGTGATTATTGAAGCATTGGATTTCTAACACATTTTGCTACCTCTTCACAAAAATTGGTAGCTTTTGGAGTTGAATTTGAAAAGATGATTCAAAGCAAGTGAGCGTTTATTGAAATGACCCTACAAGGAAACCCGCTCACGCTTTTCAGCTTCGAATAGGATAGTTGGGCTCTGGGAACAAGGTCCAACATATTGGTTGGGCCTCGAGAACGGGGCGCAACATTTTAGGTGTTTTAGGTTAAGATGAGAACACTTTTGTTCCTATCACAAGTAATTTGTATGCCCAAAACATACGATGATTCACCAAGATCCTTTATATCAAAATGGTCAAACAATAATTATTTTATCAATCAATATATTAGTGTCACTAGTAGCAAGCAAGAAGTCATTAACACATTAAACAAAAAAAATACATAGTTGCTATTATTGAACTTCATATATATAAATTAATCAACAATATTTTCCTTAAAGTTGTTACCAATGACTGTTTCTTCAAACTTGAGATACCCTACCTTAAAGTGTATTTCAACTTATAAATTAACTTT
This sequence comes from Erythroxylum incrassatum, assembly GCA_026546855.1. Classification (NCBI taxonomy): domain Eukaryota; kingdom Viridiplantae; phylum Streptophyta; class Magnoliopsida; order Malpighiales; family Erythroxylaceae; genus Erythroxylum; species Erythroxylum incrassatum. The sequence goes on from JANVCL010000001.1 coordinate 25,232,974, forward strand.
TGGAACTTGCAAACCATGTTTTCTTTCCTAAATACCTCGAAACTAGTAGCTTAAACCATATATACATGTTCATTTAAATCTGCGTTTAACTCAAACAACCTCTCCTTCCTTTCCATTTTGTTAGTGAAAAGCATACGAGATTGTTTAGTCATTTGACATGCTGCTTCATCACGATGGATCTTCCTCAGCATAAGAATATGACTCAGTTTCCTAACTAATGCATGACCCAACCTCATATGCCAAATATTATAATCAATAACAACAACAACTTTATTAAAACTTTGATAGTCAAGATTATTATATTGACATGACTCATTATTATGATCAATGAAAGAAATAGGAGAGTTATGCTCACTGCTCTTAGACACTTTATTATCTAGTGGTTTCTTATCATCTAGGTGATACAAAACTCCAGCTGCCTTCCCTAAAACTATCATTGCATCATTCACCTGGTCCTGAAAGATGCAACAACAGGGGAGAAACGTAACTTTGAGCTTCTGATCTTTACATAATTTGCTAACTAAGAGCAAATTAAACTTGAACTTAGGCACCAATAACCCTCCTTTAAGTTTCAGTATTGAACTGAGAACAACATCTCCTATTTGATTAACCATAATATGATTCCCATCAATTAAACCAACTACAATATGAACCTTCAAACTATTCAAATTAGTAAAAATGGATCTAGTGACATATGGTTCGTCGCTCTAGTATCGATCACCCAAGTATTCGTCGTAATGTAACTGGAACTACACAGATCTAGCGATTACTCTTTATTTGCAAAGTTACTTTGAGAAGTTATGAATTGATTTATGACCTGTCCTTTGCCCTTCAGCAGCATCTTCAGCTTTTGCTGCATAGAATTGGTTATCATGTTTCCTAGCTTTTCATAATTGGCTCTTATTTCCTAGTCACCATCAATAGGAGTTTCTGAATTACATTTCTCCAATCCTATTTGAGCAGCAATCGTGGATTGTCCTCTCCCTATAAACTGTTGTTTGTTCCTATTGCATGGCCACCATTTTGGATAGCTTGTTAGCTTGAAGCAACCCTCCTCAAAACGTACTTCGAGATTATAGTGATCACATTTGGACTTCTTATTTCCATCTTTTCTTTGATTTCTCCTGTTTTCTGTGTTTTTTTAACCACCAAGGTTGATCCATCGATCATTTCAAGCCTACAAACCTTTGAAATTCTCTGAGTTTTGATCTTGAGAATCATGGAGAAAACTTTATTCACCAATGGTAAAGGATCCATCAAGAATATCTGATCTTGAGTTTGCTTATAGCTTTCATTCAATCTGAGCAAAAATTGCATCAATTGATCTCTGTTACGTATCTCAACAACAGCGTTGATTGCACCGCATCTATAAGGGCCACGAGTCAAGTTGGCATTGGTTCAATACTGTTCAACTCGCCCCACAACTTTTTGAGTTTCTTGTAATAAATTTTCATGGTATCATTCCCCTATGTAACCAACGAAATTTTTCTCTGGATCTAAAAGATAAGAGGTGCATAACTATCTCCAAATTGTTCTTCTATCTTCTTCCATAGATCCTTTGATAAGGCATTATACAAAAAAGCATCTGAGAGTCCTTTACATAAGGAGTTTAAGATCCAAAAAGTCACCGTCAAGTCATTTTGCTTCCATTGATTATAGTCAGATGCTCCTTTCTGTACTGCAGGGATAGTCCCATCAATAAAACTAATTTTGTTTCTAACTCCTAGAGCAATCTGCATTGCCTGTCTCTATGACCTATAGTTATTACCACTGAACTGTGCAATAATGAGACTTACTCCAGGGGATGTAGTGATGTTTCCTCTTTGGGCTTGGGTTTCCACCATTATGATTGAACTTCGTTTGAGCTAACCTTGCTTTAATATCATATAAAAACCCTAAGTTTAGTGTTTGGCTTAATAGAAAATAAGAATGAAAGATGAAAAGAAAACGTTTGTGAGAGAAAAATAAACGCTCTCTTTTGGTATTCTTTTTTTTGTTGTTTTTAAGATAGTTATGCAGGAGAATGTAAAGAAGAAGAAAAAAAATAGCATGCAATTGTTTAGGTGGCCTTAATTAACCTCTAACTTCCCTAACAACTTGACAACTTTTCCTGCTAATAAATCCTACGCTTATATTTAACTTTTTTTCTTCTATAAACCCAATTATTTCATGTGTTGGCTAAATCATAATTTGAATTTTTGGTTAAGCACAAGACATTTTAATCTCCTTCACCAATAAACCATTTCATTCATTTACTTTAATCTTCTCTGATCTTTACATGGTAAGTGCCTCCATTTTTCGTTGACTTCTGCGTGATGGTTTTGTCTATGCTATATATTTGAGTTGTGTGACAAACAAAAAAGATAAACAATGACATTTCACGTGAATAACTCAATTTTAATTTCAACTTTATATGGTTATTAGTTGGTGTACCTGTAGCATACCATATTAACATAAGTATGATAATCCTAAAAGGAAAGAAATTTATTCATGAAATTTTCAATTTTTATTTGAAAAGTACATGGTGGTTCGTGTAATGGTAATATAAATTAATACAAAAATTCAAAAATAAAGAAAGTAAAATTACATATGAGAAACTAAACTTTTATGTACTATCAGTATCTCAACAAACTATCATATTTTTTTAGTTTTTGCTTCACATATAACGTAGTCAAAGTTGTTAACCTTGTCACTATGCTCATCGTGCGTTTACCATTCTTGTCCTGTCGTCCTTATTATAATAGTAGTCCATCTCATTTCTGTTCATGGTGAAAAAACGTATGAAACACCGTCAATAATTAGGGAAAAAAACAACAACAAAGAAGAAATGTCATTAGTTTTCGTGAAATGTGAAGGTTGTATATTTGTATATAGTGATTAATTGGTTAAAAGGAGTTTTCAATTCGCACCAATTTTTTAGCATAAAAATGATATAAAATAAGTTCTTAATTTTCTTTGTCAACGTATGAAATTAAAAGATTTATTTTTAAAAAACTCACTAACTTTGCCCCTTTTTGTTAGTGAGTCACATTACGAGCTATACTTCTAAATCATGTCCTAACTAGATTTTCTCATAATTGAAAACAAAATTTAGTAGATATGCTTAAACATCCAAGAGAGTCACCCTGAAATGAGCTACATTTGGACCGTTACAAATGGAGCTCTATTTCTAGTTTGTTGTACTTATTAATGACTACAGATTCTCTTCACTTAAACACACTGCGTCTTCTTCGTTGACAAAATTAGGATTCTTCTTCACTTACCATGAGTTAGGTAAAAGAAACCATGGTTGCCTTAAAAAGTTGTTTCTGGTTTCACAAAAACTGAACTCGTGTCTTAAATTCCTAACACACCATACGGGAACATGCCCTCGGGAACACAAGTGCAACAGTAGTTTTAAGGATAAGGACGCACGCATGATATCATAGTATTCACTGAAAGACAGACATGCAGGTTTAAGGTTCAGCCAATCACGTATTAGAATATATGTGTGAGGGCCACTAAACACGCTGACTTTGAAATTAAGAGGTCTTAATCCTTTTAAACAGCTTTGACCCTCAGTCTTTAGGCGTTGACAATTAATGGTTACGTGTCAGGTTTGACTCTGCTAAATGGCTGTCATGCATTGCCTCTTAGTGAAAATGGATACGCTCATTTAATATTTTTAAACTGATGACATAAAGTGAATTTTAATTTCTGATTAATATTCAAATAAAAATTTTTAATTTTTCACTAGTATTATTTTTAATAGACAAAAGAATTCTTCACAGTAAGAATAATATCTTTCGATTATTTTACGATTAATTTAGTTGTTTATTTGTGCTAAGCATTTAATTAAATACCTCTCCAAATAAAAATGATGCTAGATGTAACAAAATTTTCAAGTGAGAAACAATGTACGAAAGCAACACAAATGAACAAAAAAATCAACTTTCTTGTGAGGCTAAAAGTTGAGTTTATTAGAAACGATAACATAAATGAACAAAAAATTAACTTTCTTGTAGGGCTAAAAGTTGAGTTTATTTATTCAAAAATTAAGTAACTAAAAACTCATTTGCACATTAATTGATTTAGATTATGTTAAAGAATAATGAGAATTCAAAATTTTAACGAACTTAATGAATTACTATTTGTAATTTCGTTAACTTTCGAGCGCATTCTTACTTTCGCGCGTATACAAATTTGAACAATTTTTATTTACGAGAAGAATCTTTAATCATTATTAAAAATTATTAAGAGTAAATGAAAAGTTAAACTATTACTCAGCTCTTTTCAAGTTTGGATAACAAGTGAAAAAATAACTTCAAATTGAAAATTTATTTGTGAAATTCTAATTAACAACCTTGCAATTTGTGACACATAATTGTTTCCTGCTTATAAATAGAGGTCCACGGTATGTCTCACATCACCTACATCGCTTTCAATTCCCATCTTTCACCGTCTCACATAGATAGAATCACCACAATCCTCTTCCATCTTTTCCAGAGAGTACTATCCTTTAGCTCCGATTTATAGCTAGGTAGTCCCCTCTTATTCAGATCGGTCTTGTTGTATCCCTCCAGTACATCAAGGTCAAAGGTGAAAATAGTCCTAAAGAAGATATATGTGTATCAGTTTTTTTTTCTCCTCTTGTTTAATTGTTCACGTCCACTCTAATTTTCACTTCCTAGTGTGCGATTTATAGTTATCTGACCATTTTCCTTTTTGTTCATACTCTTCTCTTGTAGATTCTCGGCCTTCTTTACTTGCATTGTTTCGAGATTTAGTAGAAAATTAAAAAAAATTCCATGAAGGACTTGCTCTCCTTTTCAAATTTCTGACAATAGCTAGATTGGCCCCGTTAGTGTCGAGATCCTTCCCTTTTCGTCAAGGTTACTGGATAGACTTTATTGCATGAGTGATTTTCTACTCTAATATGGTTTCTCTACAAGGAAAGTCTGTTCAAGACAAGGAACTTGTCACTTTAACCCATTTGGGTTCGAGTCGATTAATTACCAACCTTAAGAGCACACAAACTAAAGTTTGCTCGAGAAAAGAAAAAGAAATTTAATCCCATTATCAGATCTAGCAATTCTTATGTCTTCCTTTTTCTCTTTAAAATTGTTCAGGTTATCCTTGGTTTGAGCAACCGGTAAAAAAAATCTACAGGAAAATTCAAGTAATATAAATTTTATTTACTTATTCCACCTTATTTTTGTCGATCACACTCCTCTTCTCCAAAAGTTAGTGTTTCTTTTTGTTATTTCGTTGAGAACTGAGCGACTTTATTAAGTATAGTAGATAACATAGAGAGAAACTCTGTGTGTTTGTCGCTTATTTCATTAGTCCAAAAAATAACATTTGGTTTAGTTTGGTCTCCGAATCTCTTCCATTTCCACTATGGTTGTGAGCGAGTTATAACTTAGTTGACTTATATAGTGTGTAACATTCATTCCACTTCTACGAAACCCTGGTTGCACGCTGTCTATGTGTGCTCCAAGCTCTTTTGGTTGCGGAAAATCAATAGATGATATTAATTGCTAAAAAACTTGGAAACTTTTTCAATGTTTTTCTGCAAGTACTTTGGTTTTTTGGTCTGCATGTTCTTACCTATTTTTGTTGTTTTCAGACGACATTGTGTGACAGCCGTAACTTATTCTTTGTACATCAGAAAGTTATAACAATTGTGCTTTATTGTGCTTAGGTTCCAATGGATCCTAATTCATATACAAACAACCCCGAAGAGTTTCAATTTTATCATGACTATCCAATAGACATAAGTCAATTGATGGAAGATGGAGATGATCCTATCAATGAAAACTTTCCATCTAATCAAACAGTTGGACATATCCCAAATGTACGTGACAACTTTTTTTAGAATAATATTTTATTTTTTCTGGTTTCTCAATCTTTAACATTTTTATCTTAGATACGATGATTAAGTTCTTGGTCTATATATATAGAAGTTTGGTTTTGATATGGAGTTGCAGAATGGTAGCTTTTAAATTCTTTTAGGACATTTTGTTTATAGGACATTCTCCTATATAGGAAACATTCCACTTTTGTTGATGTAATCTCTACAACATCAGTATAGTATTGCCTAACCTACTTTTCGATTGTTTCCTGCAACCGTTTTGAGCAAACAGAAACAAAAGGTCGGAGAACTGGGATCATCGTCATGTGGAAGCAATCTGCAAGCACTGAATCAAAACCTGACAGAAGTGATTCCTGGTTCTTGTACTCCAGAAATGGAAGATACTCCCTTTCTGAAACCGATCCAAGAAGATACTCCATTTGTGGTGCAACCAGATTCATCGTCTTTCGGTTCTCTAGTTATGGAGATTCCACAACGAACGTTTTCGACAGTGGTACTATTATCTTCTTCTTCATACTTAATCTCTCCATAATATACACTTAACTTTACATGAATATTTCAGGTTCCAGAATCTCAGTATTTGTCCAGGGCATATATAAGTTTAAACTTTTGGAATTGCATGTCCATATTTGTGTATAAATCACTAATCATATATGGTTATGGTGATTATAGCAGGAGCACTTGGAAGCAGGAAACGATGATCAGGCACTAGAAGAGTGGTTGAACAACACTAATCCGGACACAACTGGAATAGCATCATTAACATCATTAGATACTTTAGTTGCTAATCCGGCAACAATTGCCCCATTGGATATGGGAACACCCTTGGTTGGTGCTCCATCAGTAACTGAGGCTACCCAGCCCTACGTCCCAGCAGAAAGAATATGGAATCACTTACCATCTGTAAATCTACTCAACCACTGATTAGTTTATGCTCTTACAGTATTTGAGCAAATGGTTTCATCTCCTTAATGCTTTCTGCTCTTACTGTATTTTTACTAGTGCCTACGTGAAACCACAAATCTAGCCTTTGAAATTACAGTAAGTATTGGTCAGGATAGTGAGCCTTTGAAACCACAAACTACTAAATTAAACCTTAACTTCAAGTGAGATTCCTTTCGGGTAATAACTTAAAAGACGGATTTTGAAGTTCCGTTACATGACCAGTATGATGAAGGCCCTTCAGTATCTTACTAATATTCATTTTTGTGTTCCTATTTTAGCCTGAGCTACTTGGGAACTTCGGCAACCACGTTCAAGTCTCTAATTCTTCGGTAAATAGATATTAGAAACTGGAATACGTGAAAGATTTTCCTCCTTGCCATTTAGGGTTGTCGTTTAGGCATAAATTTTCGCTATTTGTTTGCGATACTCATCAGGTTCACTTGGAGCCAGTAGTATTTCCAGGAACTGAGTCCCAGCAAAGTCATAGATCAATATCCGGACAAGAGCCTGCTTTAACAACAAACGGAGGAAACATCGAACAGAAAATGTCTACGTTTGCTATTCCCTTGCTAAGCCCTACACACAGTTACCCGCAAACATCGGTAACTTGGCGTAACTTTGTATTATTTGATTTTGCTTCTCAAGCAACAATTTGATTAGTTACTTTTCATCACTTTGAATCTGATGATCAGGTGGGAATGGCACAGCTCCCACAAACTGGAGTGGTTCGGTTATTTCAGGACGAAAACAACTGGACGATCAACACCCCAATCATGCCAAGTTCCCCGTCACAAATTCCCTTTCAACAAAATGATTTTGTCTCGTATGATACTTTCATAACTTCTCTTGTATATCTTGTTGTTCCACAATTTCTTCAGTTTCATTACATATTCTTGACATGTTTATTTTTCTTATTAATACTGCAGGCCTCATGTGAATCGTACTTCGGTGTTCAGCGAAGGTTCCAACCTTTTTGTCAACCAACTCGGGCAGAACATCGCAATTAGGGACAGTTTGATGAGGAATAATAACGCTCAGCAAGCAGGCCAGTTTCCAACAACTTCATTTCTTCAACCCTCTGGTGTAAGTACCTGTCTTTTAATCTCATTCTCCTTAAATAAGGAAACTAGGTGCTTGAATGCTTTACAAGAGATCACACCGATATACATGGCAGCGATTGCAATTGCTGTAACCGAAGTATTAGTAATTCACGAACAATGATAAATTTAGTTCCAGGCCATGGTTTTGACCAAGATAAACATTATTGATATCAGAACGAAAACTCAAGGGCAGTTATAATTGGAAGATCATCAACTTCTTTATCTGGGATCTCCTCACAACCTGCTAATAGGGTTCCTCAAATGAGCAGCACCAGTTCTGCCTTACGCAGCCTGCTTTTGCCTTCAACACGGTACGGTCGTTCCATGTTACGCTGCACTTTATAGTAATATTTTTATTTAGTTTTGTTGTTTGTACATGAGAAACCAAAAAAACTTAAACGTAATTCTAGTAATTCATATTGATAATAGGTAATTAAGTGGCACTTATTAATTTATTAAGTTTGGTGTCTTTGGTTTAGCACCCAGCAATGTCGATTTTTGCCAGCTACATGCGTCGGCCGTGGCCCCCAACATTCCAACGCCCTACTGCTGCCTGAGACTTCAGTGCCTGAAAGGTAACTAAATGAAAGTAATTCTTTGGTAATTATTTAGTTGAAGATTGGATGCACTATAATAGAAATTAGATATCACATTTCTTTAGCGTCTTTTCAATTGTAAAAAAGCATTTTTATATTTTTCAAAGTACAAAAGAAAAGGGGAAGAAAATGGTATTCAGGTACAAGTGATTGAATAGACTTTAACAGAGAACGAAAAATCAACATCATGAATTATATTTCTTAAAATTAAATAATTTATTGATGAATACTTCTTAATTAATAAGGCCTCAGCCGTTATTGAGTGCATTATTATCGGATAATCGAACCCAAGGAATGAGGAGTGCTTATACTCCAAGGTCCCGCTTCTGTTTCACACCAACTACTCAATCTTGGTAAGTTTCTCAATATGTAACTTGTATTCGTTATTCTTGAGATTAGGAACTATAATGAATTATCATATATAGTCCATTGGATATGGTTCGGTTGTGACTTAACTTTTCTATTATGTAGGACCCAGCAGTTTATAAATCACGATTATCAACCATCTGTCTTAGCCAATTCATACGGTCGGCAAAGCCAAAATACAATTCTTCCTGTCCCTTCTTTGGCAAAAAGGTATGCATATATGATTATTTTCAGTTAATCGAACAAATTAGGTTAAGATAGTCTCAGTTCAGTACAATGTTGTATTTTGGATAATAATTGAAGTTTGATTTATTTGATTTCTCTAATTAGGTCATCAGAATTTCAGCTTCCTATGTCAAATGGGATAATAGATTTTCAATCTTATAGTCCTTCCTCGGCCATTTCGTCGGCGACTCCTGGGTATATTATCTTTGAGCTCTAGTTATTTTAAAGAGATCAAAAACTTATTACAAAAACCAAAAATATATTATGAAGTTATCATATTGATTTGAATTAATTATCATCCAATCACAAAACATTTTCCTTGTCTATGAAGAAACAACAATAGGTTATAAAAGTGCAGAAATTAAATATATTGCTACGATATAGTACCAAAATTTATATTGGTTTATTATGACATGGACATCAAAATAACAAATGTTCGACAAATAATTGTTGAAGTATGATGTTGAGATGATGCAGGACTCGACAACAATCAAGCTATCAACAACTTCTCAATCAACTTCTTAGAATTCGAACTTTACCATCTTTGCAGCGAGCTTCCTCCTCAGTGTTTGACCCTTCGCCAGCATATGAGTACGCAGATAATCATATTTAATTTTTTACGATTGAGAAACAAGATGTGAATACAACATTTACCCGTGCCATCTTTTAAGTATAAGAACTATAAGAGATTGATAGTACATATGTGTGTGTGTTTCTCTATTTAAGGAGTTTTAATTTCACATGTTTAGGTCTTTTGAACACTTGGAGCAACTATTTAACCCGACAACAAATCTTAATAATCCACACCAAGGCATCTCCTTTCAGCTTGGATCTTCATGGATGACTGGGTACACACATGATTTTATTTTTTGTTTCACGAAGAAGCTTATCATCATTTTCACATTCGTCCACCAAAAATACAACACCTTACAGAATAAATGGAAAATTAAAATGCGAATTCCCATTTAGACTTGGTTTTACTTTGTTGGCATGTGATTAGAAGGAATGACTGAAGTATTTGATAAATTTTCACTTATCTCTAAATAATTTATAAATATCAGGGGTTGACAATATTCCTTGGTATAGTAACATTTAATTATTGATACACAGTCATATGCTCAATTTATTTTTAAAAATGACAAAGTTGTTTTACAACTTTTCTTTACCAGAAGTTGTGGTTATTTTGATGATTAGGTTTTGAACTTTGATGTTGTTAGTTAAAGGCCGTGGAAGAGGTATAGTGCAATTAATGTTTTGCTTAACTTCTTCATTTTGTCATTAAGATTTCAATAAAACAAAATCTACCTCACATCATAAATACAACCACTCATATTTATGTAGCCATTACTCCAGAATTTATTTTCATTCAAAGTGACTTAAATGATATCTTCAATTGCATAAACACTTGCTATCTCCATTTACTCCATTACATGCAACCAGACCCTATATAAAGGTCAAAAGAAATTGCATCTTGGAGCAAGTTCTAGGACCTTATCGTTTATGTTAAGAAGAATTTGTTCCACCAACTAACATGAGGTTGGCTAACAGGGGAAGGAATTATGGTCGAGGTCGACAACAAGTACAAACAACTAGTGGCATGACCTCCATGCTCAACCCTCCTCGAATGGAGGGTCTTTTTGCCAGCTCAGCCGAACCTCAACAGGCAAAGTCTTTCTTACTAGACCATACATCCTTTTGAAGCACGATACTGCTTTGTGCTTTAAATTAACTAGTGGAATTTCTATGTACGTTGGAGAGTAGAAGTGTGCACAAGCATTTTTTTTTTTGGGTAAGTAGGTGTTCACAAACTGTCTTATTCCTGACGCACATCTAAAATCGTTGTAACAGGGAAATTTTAGCATTCTGAATTTCGAAGCACCAACAAGGAACACAGCACAGAGAACAACCATAGAGGTATTGAGTTTAATGCATTTATTTTTCTTCATAGCTTTTATTAGTTTCACTTTGCAGCTTAGTCGATCCCTCTCTTCCTGGTCTCTCTAAATGGGGGATATATGTCAATTGCCAATCGTATAAATGGTGCAAGTAACACTAGCACTTCCTGTTTCAATTTGGTTTAAAAGGGAACTGCTGGAAGTAGTAGCCGTGATAGGATGCCATCAGATCACGCTAGCGCAGCACCACCGCCACCTTTGAGACGTCCCAAGGTTTCACCAAGCACTTATCATCTAATAAACAAAATGTTAAAGAACAAATTTAGTGGGCTCCTTTAAAGAGTTTACCATAAAGAGTCCTAGTGTAAGACTTTTGTTGTTTTCATCTGGTGTAGAGGGCAGCAGCAACTCAAGCGATGACCTCAAACGACATTCCAACAATTGAAGGGGTCATTACCATTGATGAGGATCATCAAAGGTACTGTTCTACAATATTCAGTCTTCAAAAGTCTAAAATTGAACCACGTACTGATTTATTAGCATAGATATTTCAGCAGCTTCATTCCAAATGCAATGTATGATCCCTTGTTTGAAGGTCTAGGATTGGCTGTTGATCCCCATCTTAGGATGTTCTCTTTCAACTAGATGGAAGGTGATCCATTGGGTATTAATTATTTCCATGTCTCTCACCAGTTCCAATTCAGTTGGTTTCTTCTGTAATATAATTTAACATTTCACTTGGAACGAGTTCATTTACTTTTGTTTTGTTTCAACGCTTTTACAGGGTAGACTAGAAGGCCGAACTGGAGGCCCTGGAGTCTGGATTATTTGAATTTAATGTCCTTAAAATGTGCCAGAACTCCACTATAATTCTTTTTTATATTTATTATACCATTCAACCAAACATGTAATTGCTTTTCATTTGTAGAACTTTCCTGCTTTGTATGTTGTAATTTTCAGACATTGCCGTCTATACAACATTGTCATAATTCAAGAATGTCAGTTATGTTCTGGTCCGAACGGTGGATAATATGCTTCACCCACCGTGTGCGAAATTTTGATACTTGTTTCTTTTTTTATATATAAAATGTATTAGTTATCGTATATTATATAGTTTATTAAAGGTACTGATTTTCGATCGTTTGGTTATATTAAAATTATTGTATTGAACATCCTACGTGGATTGAACAGAAACAACTTTACAATATAACACGAATTAAAGTTCAAAAAATAAAATAATTCAACACTCTAATTCGTATTAATTTCTTAACATCCGAAAGAAAGAGGAACATATTTAATAGAAGTTTGACCTCAATTGAAATTACATTTTTATGATTAGGAAGTATACCAAAAAGTTTAGATGGTCTCCACCCATTTTCTAAGTAGCCCAAATATGACTAATTTCACCTTAGCATTGATGTGTTGCTTGAAATCCAACAATGGTTTTAAGTGATTGTGGTTATACTCAAAATTTCTAGTCAAATCTAAGCAGCTGCAGTCCGCATAACAAGAAGTTATTTACAGCCTATGATCAGAAATTTATAATTCATTGATAATTAGTAATAATTGGCAGAAAATACATTTTATAGATTAAAGCTGATATAAACGTGGTATTTTCATCTTGGAATTATGGGCATAATAAGGCTAGCGAATTTGAGAAAATAGCGGCTCTTATTTTCAATTTCCTTAAATGCCACTTGTTTCTTTTTCAAACAAAAATAAAGATCTTCTTTTTCCACATTATGATTCTAACACATCATTTCTCAAATAAAGATCTTCTTTTTCCACATTCTGATTCTAACACATCATCTTGAATTCTCGGTGGATCGGTCGGGTCTAGTAGAGACAAGGAACCGTGTTTGTCGGTTGCTGTATTTTACAATAAATATAATAATTTATTGTAAAATATATAAAAAATTTGAATTATTTTTTAGAATTATTTATTTTTCACGTTCCATTTCATTTTAAATTTAACTAGACATAATCACAATTTTAATTTGACATATAAAATTAATTTAATAATTATTAATAAATATAATTAAATTTAAAATATATTTTTAAAATATATAAATTTTAAATAAATTTTGATTTAATAATTTAAAATAAATAAAATAAATATTAGTTTATAAATAATCATTTTTAGATTATTTATTTTAATAAATGAAACATTTTTATTAATAAATATTATATAAAATATTAAAATAAATTTAAATAAAAATAATTTATTTTAAGGTTTATTTAATTTATAATTATTATTAATAATAAAATATTTATTTGTATTTTAAAAACAAAAATTCACAATTCACAATAATTATAAAAGTTGAATTAAATAAAATAACTAATTAAAAAACTTTGAAAAAAGAGTGGGAGGGAGGGTTTATTTTTTAAAAATTTGAAAAAAGCTCTCTTATTTTTTAAAATTTTCGGTTCTAGCCGATATTTTGAATATCATCCGATACTAAATGATACCATCTGAAACTGACTGGTACCAACCAATATTTAAACCTAGCACAACTGACTCTTTGTTTCGTAACAGTTTTGGTACAGTACTGTACGTACCAACCAATATCAGCCAATACAAAACGGTATCTTAAGCCTTGGTTTTTATTATAAATTGAACCGAAAGCAGACTGGTTCGTATTTATTTTGATCGAATTGTCTATTGCTATCCGGTTTTAAAGTCGTTGGTAAAGATTAACTTTTTATTTAATAATTATAACCAGCTAAGATCCTTTAAAAAAATCTTATTAATTTTCAGGTCAACAGTAGTAGCAGACCCAAAACCTGGAAATGTTTGGAACATACATACATGTATAAACTATATATATATAGTCTATGCCACAAAATGAATTTACACACTCCAACAAAAAGAAAAAGTTTGACAGCAAATATAATAACTTATCTGTTAAGAGTTAAACTTTAATTTTTTAAGTAAGAGAGATATTTTTGTTTCATTAAAATATTAACTAATTTAAAAAACAGATAGACACATAAAATAAGTTTAAAGAGTTCCTTAATTATGGTTGAGTAACGAAAACGGTTAACCTAAGCGCTTGATCAAAGATAGGGTTTAGTCGGGACAGGGACAACCGGTGATGTTGGTATTATATTTTCGAGAATAAATAAAATATTATAAATACCCTTTTTATGTTTTATTCCTTATGTTTTATCATTTTGCTGTCTGACTAGTTTTGGGTAGTGCGACATTGGCTTTGTGTCGTTTTCAGCTATTGTTTGTTTGTTCGTTTGTTCGGAGGGACAGAATACATCTCCTACATTATTTATGAATTGACCTAAGCCACAAATCTAAGTATGGTTATCGGTCGACTTAGATATAATTTCGTCGGGTTTGGATTACACAATTCGAGTCATTGTAAAACGGACGTTAACTTAATCTTAAATTTTAATTAAAGTAATATTATTTTAATTTAAAAATTTTCAAATTTACGTAATTGAAATGATATTATTTTGATTAATTATATCAAAACAAGTCATTTTGTAATAGAATTTTTTAACATTAAAATTAACCAATTAATTTGAATTTAATTTATCGATTTATAATTAACTTTGTTTTTTAATTAATAATAATACTATTAATTTTTAATAATGTTTTAGAAATCGGACTAGAAATTAAACCAGTAAATGAGGATATTTAAGGTTCAAATGATATTAGACTGACATGAAATCAGCTAAAAATTGAATAAATTTAAAAATTATAAATATGATTGATCTTTATTCTTTTAAATTTTAAAATTTAATTAAAAATAGATTATTAAATAAAAATTATTGGTTTATTTTTATTTATAAAAATTATTAATTAATAAAAATTGACTAATTATTTAATAAATTGATTAATTTTTAACAATAATAATTATTAAAATAAATTGTACTAAAAAGTTAAAAATTGAACTGAAAAATCAGACACTCAAACTTTTTATAATTGAGCCAACTGAATTTTAATCATTGATTTCAGGCAGCGCTTATTTGAAATCATGACTGAAGGTATTTGTTTGATTTAGACAAATAAGAAGCTTTGATTTATACAAGCATGACCAAAACTAGTTGGTCGTGTCTTTAGAGCTATTTGGACGCCTTAATGGTTTATTGGGAGAGTTAGGAATAAAAGGAAATGACACGTAACACAATTCTATTATTTGATTAAGGGTTTTATAATAAAATTGAATGAAATGAGATAAA
>JANVCL010000001.1:25287769-25299633 GCA_026546855.1 Erythroxylum incrassatum
ACAAAAGCAGTAATAATCGCATTCCACGAAACCAAACTCCTCACAAACATTCCATCGAACACTTTACGAGCATCCAATATCTTCTTGCACAACCCATAAAAATGAACCAAATTATTGTTGACATACACATCATCACCTAAGCCATGCTTGATGACATCCACATGAATTTGTTTCCCTTCTTCGAGGGCCAGACACGAAGCGCACGCTTTGAGAAGAAATGGGTAGGTAAGTTTATTGGGGCTAGGACCCTCTCTCCTCATTCTGAGAAAGACCCAGATGGCCTTTCTTGGTGTATCGCTCGCGGCATAGCCTCTAATGACAATATTCCATGATACGGGAGTTGAACTCACGGATCGATCAAGAAGAGACTGTGCATAACCCAAGTTTTTCCATGGGGACAGGGAACAGAAGTGAACGAGTTCTCTGACGAGGTAGGCGTCTTCCTGCAGACCAGAGACTTGGATTTGAGCATGGACTTGCAAAAGATGTCTCAGTGACGAACATAGATTGAGGAGAGTGAGGCATTGGTGTTTCTTGGACACGAAATTTGTGTTCGTGTTTCGGTTTTTTGTATGAACAGAGATTGGAACTAAAAACCGAACCATGCATTATACTCCTGCTCTGTCTTCTTGTTCTGCAATGTAATGTATATCCTTCTACAAAGTTTATGTTTTTATGACTACCTTGTATCGAACTATTCTGTACATTTCAGACATTGATGATTCCTCGTACATGTGTTCCGTCTAAACGATTGATTGAAACATTAGTGAATTCGGACAGGACAGCCCTGAATTCATCTGCTGCAATGGTTTCCTTTCGCAGAGGTACTTCCACAAGCTTGTAAATTCCGTCAGGATCATCCTGATGTTCTCTTTTGCAATCTCAGTACGCTCTTTAGATTATGCTTCGGACAGATGTGTCAATGTCCTCTCTATATTTTCAGAAATTGAATGTCTAGCTAGCGTTCTTAGTATTCTGTCTCTACTTTGCATCGTTGGATCGGTCAGTGCCAGAGGCCAATGGAGGGCTCGTAGCAACCGAAAAAATAAATAAATTGAATTTAAATTAAATTAAATTCATTAATTTAAGAATAACTTGATTGGATTTTCATAATTATTAAATTCAAAAAATGGCTTAAATCTAAACTCGAACTCAAATTTAATTAAATCGAATTTTCATCTACCGATTATCAAAAAGATTGTCATAATATAAGTTAATTATTAAATTTAACTCACTTATTTATAGCCATAGGTATTGCTTCTTCTTTTTTGAAGCGGAGGAATATGCAATCACTACCTTTTAGGGTTGTACTGGGTAAATTTTCGGATTAACACAATAACCTGCAAATCATATCAATTGAGTATTTCACACTAGATAAACTTTGTATGACAGGTTTGATTAAGAGAACGTAGGTAGGAGAAATCAAACACAAGACTTTTTAACCTCATGCTTCTCAATTTCACCAACTCGACTACCCTAGGGGCAATTTTATAATAAAGTAATTCAAACATGAATTTAATTAAATCGAATTTTCATCTTTCAGAGTATCATAACATATGTTAATTATTAAATTTAGTTCACTTATTTATGACAATAGGATATTACATAACTTTATAATAAAGTAATATAATTTTTTTGAAGTAAATAAAGTAATATAATATTGGTAATAAGTAATGTATAACTTCTCCTATTATAATCTATAAACATATTTATATTCAATTTAAAAACAAACATAAGAACAAAACAAAAACTTTTATATTAAAAAATAAATATATCAAAAAATATATTTTATTAATTAACATAAATAAGTAAAACAACATAACCTCAATAAATTAAATATTCTAAATAATTTAAATTTAAGAAAGAAAGTTTTGTTACATAAAATGAAATAGTAATAACCTCAATTTAAACCTAGAGCAAATTCAATTTGTTGAATTTGAGTTTAGTCTAAAATTTAGGGCCATTTTGGTTTAGTTTTTTTTTCTAAAATAAAAATAAAACATGTTTAGTTGTTAATAATTACATATTATATAATATTTAAAGATAAATTATTTTTATTAAATAAATGTATTTTTATATCTTATATAATATTTATTAATGAATTTTTCATAAAAATTATTTTATTATATTATATTAAAAATTTTAAATTTGTTAATTTATAAATTAATATTTATTTTAAATATATTTAATTATTAAAACAAAATTTATTTGAATTTTAAAATATTTTAAATTTAATTACATTTATTAATAATTACTAATTAAATTAAAAATTAGATAAAATTATTAAGTATATTAATAATTAATTTTAGTTAATTAAGTTATGATATCAAACTAAATTATTCATATTTCTTATTAATAATTAATACATTAAATAATTATATATTAAATATTATATATTTAGTTGAAATAAATTAGATTACCAAAAATAAAAACAAAAATTAAAAATCACTTTTTATAATTTTATATTTTTGAAAACGGGAATAAACCGGAACTAAAAACAAAAACAAAAACTTAAACACATATTTATAACCAAAGCAAAAAACCAAAAATAAAGATGAAAACAATATCCCTTGTTAACTTATTAATTTTGAATATGTTGGAATTATCCTTTGACTAATCGTTACGTAATGGAGTAAACACGTTAGTTTTGTGATTATTAATTTTGATTAATAACATGACAAATAATTTTATTATCATATTACGTTTATTGTTTTTTATTCTAATATAATAAGTTATTAATTAAATTTATACACTTATCATCATAATGGAGATTATGATAATGAGAGTCAATTTTTTAGGGTTTAATCTAAAAATGTTCTTGATCATAGGATCATCAAATAAGGACTTTAATGATCCAGTTAGATCAATATGTATGTAATAGTATCTATTGGATAGATACCAGTATATTTCATTTACTAAATTACATGTATAAATGATGCATATAGAGATATGATCATTAAACCGACTAAACTGAAAATTCTCAATAGTTAATATTACCTATGAATTGTCAAGTAAGATATTATCATAAGGATTTAAATGTATATTTTTTCTTTGACCTGAGATTATCATAGTAATCAATAGGTCACTTATTATGTTTTGATGTCGGACACTTAGTATGTAAAAATGCTAGTTGAATGATCATTGAATATAATTAAGTACCTATCTGATTAGTAGTGAGTCAAGATGAAATTCATCGACTTTAAGTAATGAGTTTGAGTTTTATGTTGTCATTGGTCTTAATGGTTATTTCAAAACCTTAGCTAAAGCGATTAAATGAATGAGGAAAATGAGTTTTCTAAGTTATTCACTAATCATTAATAATCGACATTAACATAGTTGGTTATCTAATAGAGTTCAACAGTTAACCCATATATTAGGATAATCCGGAATTGTAATGATGGAAGGTAATAATACATTATCCTTAATCATATTCCGTCTATGTAAAGTTGTTACTTCACACTATCCGGCCGTTAAGGAGTGTTGTTAGAAACTAACATTGATTAGTAATTAATTAGATTAATTACTACCGGCTTAGTGATGATCACAAACTTATGAGTTTAATATTTTCTGTTTATGATTATTTAATAAATTATCTATTTAATTTATTATGAGATAATTTATTAAATAATCTATATGAAATATTATTATATTTTTTGTTAGCATAGAAAATATAATTAATATTGAAAATTTTCTTGTACAAAATAAATGAATAAAATAATTTTATTTCATTTATAATAAAATAAATGAAACTTATGAGTTTAATATTTTCACAAACTTATGAGTTTAATATTTTCTGTTTATGATTATTTAATTTATTATGAGATAATTTATTAAATAATTTATATGACATATTATTATATTTTTTGTGCTAACAAAAAATATAATTAATATTGAAAATCTTCTTGTACAAAATAAATGAATAAAATAAATTTATTTCATTTATAAATAATAATAGTTATTAAAATAAAATAAATTAATAAAATAAAGTAGAATTAATTTATTTTATTTTATTTATAAATAATAATAATAATTAAAAAAACAAAGAACAAAAAAGGCGCCAGATGGTTGATAGTTTTGTCTTCGTTTGATAATTAAACCCAAACGTAATGACCAAACGATGGGTTGCGATGGAGCCTGGAGGTCGTTTTCAGGTTTTAAAACTTGAAAAACGTTAAAACGCGAATGATATATATCAGTGAAGAGAGTAAGACATCCTCTTCTTGTTTAACACGTGGAAAACAGTGAAGTAACGTGTACGAAAAAAGACTTCAGATTTTTTTTCAATATTATTCTATATTTTACAAAATTTCAGTTATTTATTTTATAGAATAAAGTAAAATTTATATAAAACTTATGTAAATAAATGGCTTAGATTTATTGGATACAATAAAACGCTATAATATTAGATAAAGAATCTTAACTCGTAAAAAAATCGCAGAGAAAGAAAACTCTTTTACATTTTCTTAGTATTTTTTGATTCTGTACGTAAAAGTAAACAACAGAAAAGAGAAAAAGTTGTTTTCTTCGTTATTAAAGAGAGAGTTATTCAAAATTTAACCAGATTTATATTAAGTGTTGAAAGTGGGATATAATTTTTGATGTAAGCCAATCCTTCCTAATAGAACCGAGCCTAATTGCATTCACATATAAGCAGTTGAATTGGATAAGTTTTATCCTACAGCGAGCAGATTAAACTGCCGTAGTCACTTCCTAACGGTCAGTAACCGTTCCAATGTTTCGGGGTTCAGAACCATAACCGAACTTACGAAACCTTATATATCACAAAGCAAACATATGAATTCTCTTTCTCAAGCCCACAATCTATCTGTTTTCTCTCTGTAGTTCCTTCTTGTAAGGGGAAAAACAATGGACCAAACTGTAGTAGAAGAAGGGGTTGGAATCAAAATCTACAGTCCCACTCCACAGCAAGACCCGACAACTTACACACGAAACCCTTCTCAACGAGCACCATCTGAGTTGGGTCCAGAACATGGCGGCCGGAAGCGACGTGCAGTGGCAAAAGGAGTCCAGAAGACCATATCAAAAACCTCCATGCTCATCAACTTCCTTCCCACAGGCACTCTTTTAACGTTCGAAATGATTCTGCCCTCTGTTTATCGTACCGGTGAATGCACTCGCGTGGACACCATGATGATCCTCCTGCTCTTAGGACTTTGTGCCTTGTCTTGCTTCTTCTTTCACTTCACTGACAGTTTTCGGGGTCCTGATGGGAAGGTTTACTACGGGTTCGTCACACATAAGGGACTTGCTGTGTTCAAGCCTGGTCTTGACGTAGAGATACCTAAAGATGAGAGGTACAAGGTTGGTTTCACTGACTTCGTACATGCGGTAATGTCTGTTATGGTATTTGTGGCTATTGCCTTCTCGGATCATAGGGTCACGAACTGTTTGTTCCCGAGACATGTGAAGGAGATGGATCAAGTAATGGAGAGCTTTCCATTAATGGTAGGTGTTGCTTGTAGTGGTTTGTTTCTTGTGTTTCCTAACACTAGATATGGTATTGGGTGCATGGCTTCTTGATCTTTACGAGTCATGATTTTGCACCCAAATTAAACCCAAAAAAACAAGATTTTAAGTGTATTAATTGATGCATTTTAGCACTTTGTATTGGAATAAATTGTTGCTCGAACTTCAGTTTAAGTAAAGTATTTCTGTTACTACATGTTCTTTTGCTATACTAAGTTTGCCAAATAGTATTGAATCCAATAGAGAATTGATCCGTTAATTGTACAATTTTGTGATAGACATAATACACTTTTAGAAAAAGGTAAGGACAAGATTTAAGTTTTCAATTTTCTACCACATAAGTTTATTCACATTTGAAGTAAACAAGTCAATTTTTGATTTAATCAAATTAGAGTTTGGATACCAAAACGTACCAAAATAATTGAAAATTCTGTTGACTAAATCCACCATTGAAATGAAAGTGGAGCAATGCAGTTTAGGAGTTGGCAATCTTCATATGCAAGTACAGTGCATCAAGTAAGTGGTAGATAAGTTCATGATCATCCTGGGAACTAAACCCAGAAAAGAATCGGTGGATGGACCCGCCTAACTCAAGATAACTCTCTCCTCTAGTCTTCTTCAAACCACCATCTGTAATAACCCTCCTCAGCTTTGCTACTTTCTCCCACATCCCAGCATCAGCATACATGTTTGCAACCATCACCAAGTTCCCGCTTCGCCTTGGCTCTTGTTCAAGCAACCTCTTTCTTACCTTATCTGCCACTCCATCTCTGTCTTTAATGTCATGAATACTACATGTACTGAGCAATGTTCTCCACACTACGGGATCAGGCTTGATAGGTAAATTCACAATGAAGTTATAAGCCTCTTTGAGACGGTCAGCCCGACCAAGGATATCAACCATGGCACCATAATGTATCATTATTGGCTTAATTCCATGCTTGTGCTCCATTTCATGAATGTAGCGAAATCCGTCATCTACCAAACCAGCATGGCTACAAGCACAAAGAACGCCTAGAAAAGTGACATAATTTGGACGTATGGGAGAGTTCCTCATCATCCGAGAGAACAGTTCAAGGCCCTCATTGGCAAAACCATGTTGAGCAAGTCCCAAAATCATTGCACTCCAAGTCCATACATTCTTTTCCTCCATTATGTCAAAAACTCGCCTGGCAAAATCAACAGCTCCACTTTTTGCATACATGTCAACAAGGGCAGTCCCCAGTTGACAATTCAGTGTCATCCCTCCCTCAACCATGCGAGAATGAATCCATCTACCTAAGCTTAAGTTCCCCATTTCAGCACATAATGAAAGCATAATCACCATGGTAGTTTCATCCGGTTCGAACTCAGTATTCCTCATCTTAACGAAGTACCCAATCGCATCCACTAACCACGAGTTTTCAACAAAAGCAGTAATAATCGCATTCCACGAAACCAAACTCCTCACAAACATTCCATCGAACACTTTACGAGCATCCAAAATCTTTTTGCACGACCCATAAAAATGAACCAAATTATTGTTAACATACACATCATCACCTAAGCCATGCTTGATGACATCCACATGAATTTATTATTATTATTGAATGCCTTGTTGATATTACATTTATTATTAATGAATTTATTAATTTTATTAATTACATTTATTATTATTAAAGAAACTTAATAATATTTAATAATAATATAATGGTGAATAATAATAAGGAATATAAAATTATTTAAAATTCATTATTCTTAAAATAATTAATTAATTAACAAATTATAAGGAATTAGCAATAATAATTTTACCTATTGTATAGAAGAATAAACATTAAAGTTTTCATGTTTATAATTGAATTATATATTCTTATGTGATTATTTAAGCATAGCCTCATCATATAAATGTTTTTTTCTAAAAATAAATGCCTTGACATTAGATAGTGCACTATCATAAGTAAAACCAATTTCATACCTATCATTCGAGATCTTTTACGCACTAAGCATGTTATTCAAATATTCACTGCCTTTATTGGTAACAAATCATCTCCTTATATAATGAATGTTAATATGAGTCGGTCCAGAAAAATTAACCACTGCAAAATATTAAAAAGTTAAATTAATACTAAAAATAGAATTTATTAATAATAATATAATAATAAAGAAGTAGTAGAAGAAGAAAATTAATAATAACAATAAATTTAATAAAAAATAAAAATAAAAGTAATGGATAAAATTAATAATAATAAGAATAATAATTTATAATAATAATTAATAATAATAACAATGAATATTAATAATAATAAAGTTAATAATAATACTAATAATAATAATAATGATGATGATTAATAATAATAAGAATAATAAAGTTAATAATAATAATACTAACACTAATAATAATAATAATAATAATAATAATTATTATTATTAAATAAAAGAAGAAGAAAATTAATAATAAAAATGAATTTAATTAAAAAATAAAAATAAGAATAATGGATAAAATTAATAATAACAAGAATAATATGAAGTACAAAGTTTTTAATAATAATTAATAATAAGAATAAGAATAAGAATAATTAATAAATACTAATAATAATTAGAATAATTAATAATAATAAGAATAATAAAGTTAAGAATAATAAAAAATAAAACATAGAAGAAGAATAATTAATAATAATAAAGATTTTAATAATAAAAATAAGAATAAAATTAATTTATAAAATTAATAATAATAAGAATCGGAATAAGTAGAAAATTTGGCAAAGATAATTATTAATAATAATAATTAATAATGATAAGAATAATAAATTAATAATAATAATAGTAATAATAATATTTTAGTCTTTTTGTTAACTATTCCTTTGTCATTCCAAATTTATATTTTCAAACTAAACACAAGAATAGAAATTTTTTATCTATTACATTCATTAAATCAAATAAAGTAATACATATTCTATTCTATTCCTCATATTTTCTATTCTTAAGAATAACTATTATATTCCTTATTTATTCCATTCCTTAAACCAAATAGTTCACTAATGAACCTAGACAAAAACTCTTTAAAGACAATCATCTCTTTATTTAATGCCTCATTTTCATGCAACAAATCATCGACTCGATTATTGGTAACAACCACACTCCTAAATTCTAACATCTCATATGTTTCACATTTCAATTTTTGATTCTCAGTCATGCATACATCTAAGAGTTATTTAGCCTCTTTGTACTTCAAAGATACTTTCTTTATTTTCAAGCTTATGACCTTTATTATCCATAAAAGCACATTATTTATGATTCTTTTTTGGATTCCTTAGTCTTCAAATCAGTAATGTCATCCTATTAGCTTTAGGTGCTTTATTCTTCTTTTTCAATTGGATGACCCGCTTCTTATTTAAGAAATTATTAGATCTCTTTTTTATGAGCTTTATTTCATCCTCATCACTGTTAGGTCCCGTTTTTAGAGCCCAAATTTAAGTGTGCATATTACCTTGTCATCTCCTTAACCGTCTTCGATTCATCTTCTTGCTCTGATACTATACATGTTGAATTATTGCTTATTTCTGGAGTCCAACTTTTGCTTTTATGCCACATATGTTAAATCTCGCTTGTTTCCAGAGTTTAACGCTTGCGAAATCATGAAACGTGATCTTTTTCATTACTCTTTATTTCCAGATTTCCAACACTCTTCGAAATCATGAAACAAGTGCGTAATATCCTGTAGGGTTAATTCATTTAACCCTCATAAAGCCTAAGCGGGTTTTCTTGTTAGAGTTATTTCAATGAACCCAAACTGAAATTTCAATTGAAAGTTTCCTAAAATTTGTTCTGAAAGAGATGAATGAGTTTGCTCACGTTTTGTAATTCTGAATGTTGAGCTCCAGAAACGGGGTCCAACAATTACTCTCACTTGTAAAGATCCCCTAATCATCAAATTTTTTCATCCTTGGAGAGTTTTAAAAACCACATATATTCTTTTTAGAGTCATTTCCTCTTGATGCATTTCATTCATCCACATCTCATAGGTAAGAAGTGATATAATTAGTTCTTCCAAGGTAATTAAATCTTTTGTTTCTTGTATGAAATTTATCTTTTCCTATAAAAATTATGGTAAAAATTTAAGCATATTTTCACCAATGTAAGATTAGTACAACTTTTACTGAGACCTTTAAGAGCATTAAAATTATAAAGGAAACAAGTATATATATATTATAAATGGACTTTTTTTTCTCCTTATGAAATAACTCAAATTGATGCATTAAGTTTCACTTTTTGTCTATCTTGAAGTTTCTCTTCTATTATTAATAAGTTAAGAGAAACTCACAATACATCTTTTTTGCCACAGGTAAAGAGGAGCTCTTAGTTTGTCATAGGTGAAGGGCAAACTTTTACAAATCTTGTTCAATATCCACAGGAGTCCTTGTAAAGTACACTTCAAGAAATTTCTCCAATCACAATAATTGCTACCGTACAAAAAATTATCTCTAATACTCGCACCAATGAATAAGGACTCAATATGGTTTATGCAATTCACATGTACTCAAATGCTGCTTTTAGCCTCTCAAAGTTCTTTGCGATTCTCATCAATTGACATCAAGCGGGCACTTTTTTTACGAGGATTCAACTGACGCATTATTTTATAGGCGAGCCAAATAAATAGGTGCATCTCGTTATTAAGGGTCTAATTAATTCTTCATCTATAAGTAAAACTTGGGTTGTTTCAAATTCTTACAAGAAAGGTTAGCATGAAATTGAACTTAAGATCTAACTAAAGTCAAGCCCTGCTCTTAACTATTGAGCCAAATGGCCACGCCCTTTGAGAGCTAAACCTATTATATTTGAAAAGAAAGATTAATAAGCAAGACAAGAAATAAATAAATTACAAAGTACATTGAATATGGAAATTTCTCAAGAAAACTCGATTCTTCTTACCTTTTCAGTTTCAAATACACAATCTTCATGCAAACAGGAACATTTTTAGATTTTCCTAGAGCATTCGGCGGCCATTTTGCTTTGTCCAGGTTCAAAAAAACTAAATTGCAAGTTGGTACTAGCTCTTCCAAGTTTTGCAAGCTTTATATCATTTGTCTTAATTTTGATTTCTCCATGTCGAAATTTTGCATAGGTCTTTTTTAAAGTCATGAAATTAATTAAATAATTCACCTATCAATTCTCATCACTTAAATTAATAATTCACTAATAAAGACAATATCAAATTATATTCGATATGGATATTTAAAATTTTTTCTGGCCAATATTTGATCAATATTTTAAAAACTAAATCGAAAATTAAACCGATAAGACAAAAATTGAGTTTCAACTAATATTAAATTATCATAAATTCAGATAAATATTGAATCAAATTTTTTAAAAATTAAAAACGATTGAAGTAATACCTTTTTTCATAAAAAATTTTTAAATTTAATTTAACAAGGTAATTATTAATTGACAATTAATCAGTTTATTTTAATTTTTAAAATTTTAAAAAACTAACTAATTAATTAATAAACTGATAAAATTATTAACCTAAATTCAACCGAAAAGTTAAAAACTAAATTTAAAAATTAGCTAATACAAAATTTTTACTATTAAACCAACCAAACCGATTCAGCTTTTAAAACATTGCAATTTCAGGTTTAAATTCCTGAATTTCCAACATTTACGCTTTTTCCTATTATTCCATGGCAAACTTCTTTGCATTTAAGATAGATTTTGTAACTCTGGCACATTCTGTGATGTTGGGATGATCTCATAGAAAGGATTGTCAAATGCCAATGCACTTTTGGAACAGAACAAAGCTAAAAAAGCGCAAGACTACATAAAATCTGATAAACGATACTTACTGGTTAGTAAATACAGTTCATTATGGAAAAAAAAAGGACTAACATAGACAGTCATCCAAAAGGCAAAATTACAGTTTATTCTCTTCCAAAATTGATCGACAACGAACAGCCTAATCATAATTATGACCAATATGGTTACAGGTCAAATATGTAAAAACAGTCCTTACAGACCAAGGTACAAGATGACTGTAAAGAATGTTGATAAGAGCATTCTAGCACCATCTATCCAGCTGCTTTGCCAGCTTTATAAGTATTTACCAGTTGCATCTGCACATCCTGAGAAACTGGTAAATGCTCTTTGTATTCCATTGTGAATTCCCCTTTCCCCTGTGTCATCGAACGAAGAGCTGTCGAGTAGCTGAACATATTATTCAGAGGAACCTGAGAAGCCAACCACACAAGCCCATCACAATTCCATTGGGTAGATAACCATGCCCAAAGATTTTTCAACAAAATCCATGGTTATAAATAGCACCAAGATTTTGAAAATACTTACATGGGCAGTAATTATGGAGTCATCACCATCCTGGTCATTGCCAACTATTACTCCTTTCCTCC
>JANVCL010000001.1:25321839-25333667 GCA_026546855.1 Erythroxylum incrassatum
CCATAATTGATTTTCACGAACGAAAATTAACACTTCGAATAGGTGAAAATCATATCAAATTCAATCTGCAGCTTGCTGCATTCCCAAGAGTAGGATTCGAACCTCCAACCACTTGGTTAAGCGACGAAGTTCAAATCCCGTGCTTACTAACAAATCATCTATTAAAAATTAGGAATTGACTAAACAAGATTATACTATAAAATTCAAATATGCGGGTGGAAGCATAAGTCAATTTTCAATTATAGTAAATATGATGTAATGTTAAGGAACTTTCAACCATAATGACTATTATTTCAAGATGTTATTTTATAAGATATGAAGGTACACGTCTAAACCTAAAAAAAAAAAAGAAGGTACACGTCTTATGAGATTTTCTAAGAAATTAAACTATTAACCATAAATTAAATTTAAGTTTTTAAAAATTAGGAATTAAATTTAAATTACATAAAAATCTAAATTAATTTAGTTTATAATTGTAATTAATGTTCATTTTATATTAATTAATATTCTTATGTGTATTATATTATATTAATTAAAATTATGAATTTTAACACAAGGGATGTGGTTGAGTAGTAGAGACTTATCCATCCTTTACCAAAAGTTAGGAGTTTGATTCTTAACTTTAAGTATGGAACAGTCTTAAAATCTTGAACCAGCTGTTTCACCCTATGAGATGCCTATAAACCAACGAGGAGATTAGTTATTGGATCTGTTAATGGATACTCTGGTCTAAGATTAAAAAAAAATTAAAGTTATTTATTTAATTTAATTCTGAGTTGATATTGCAGCAAATTACGCGCATGCATACATAGCTATGTACTTTGTCAACTGCGCGTTTCGTATCATAATCATATCTTGGAAATTCCCATACACCGGTGGAGTAAATGTGTGGATCCGTCGTCAACCTTTACAACCTAACACGCCATCCCACGTCGGCCAATAGCAGAAAGTCTACGATAGGCTTTGCAATTAAGTAACGGTTTGACTAAGTTTGATGCAAGTTAAGAATTTTTTTTAAAATAATATAATTTTTAAATTTTTAAATAAGTAATCGGAATTTAATCCTTGTGGTTTTCGGCCCGAGTTAAAATTTTTGGACTAGACTTAGCTCTCGTTGCGATCAATAATTAGGTCGATTTAAAATTAATAAGCAAAGTTTGGATTAATCAAGATTTATATTGAATATTTGACGATGTATTCTTAAAAAATCGATCCTTATTTATCAAACACACATTATCTAACTAAATTTAATTATCTCTTGATATATTCTTTAAAAAATTCAATCCGTGCTGATTATTTATCTAACTAACGAAAAGATCATGCCAAATTGTTTGTAACTGAATCAATAGTTTTACAAACGAATGAATTGGATCAAATTGAAAAATAGAAAATTTTGTATAAATTATGCCTTTCGTCGCTACTTTGTAGAAAATTATTAGGTATGAATATGTTAGATACGTGTAACTTGATTGGAGAAATAGTTGAGTTTAAAAAATTAGAATAGTCTAATTATAATTTATAAATTTTAAAAATTCAAAACTAATATTATGTTGTTTTAAAAAATAATACCAAAGCAAAATCATTTTAAGGTAAAAGATATTTTGGATAAGCCTTTAGGCGATAACATGTTTTTTTTAAAGTATGAACATATAAATTTGAGTAAATATTAAATTAATGAAGATAAAAGGGTAGTTTACTAAAAACAATTATCTATTTTTATAAAATAAAATTAATTGCAAAAATATTATATAAAAGTTTGATTACAATTATAAAATGTTATATATGTATTAGATCATAGTTGAAGCCTGAATTTCAATTGAGTTCGAGTTGAAGTCACATGAATCAAACCCGATTGAATCTTAGACCAAATATAGGGGACATCTTCAGATAGTCGAGCTAGACTAGGCGAACAAAGAATTCAACTTGATCCAGCTTATTCTCATCCTTAACTCTACCTAATTCAACGTTTTGCTATTAAGACAACTTTCTTAGTTTCTTAATTAAAGACGTGAGATTGGTCAATCTGATTTTTTTAGGTTCAACATGAATACAACTAACCATGTTTAAATTAACAATGTTTCAAATCAAACTTAGAATTTGGAGATTGTTTAACCCAAATCAAATCAATTTATTAAAATAACATCGTTTTGGTATAACTATGATTTTGAAAACTAGACCGGACCGGATCGGTCGATTCGATCGGTCCGATCGATGACCAGTCGACTATCCAGTCCAGTTTACTCCTAAAAATTAGTTCTCAATTGAACCAGTGAAAATCAGTCAAAACCGATCAATTGACCAGTCGGACCGGTCTGACTACTGATTCAATAAATTTTTTAATTTTTATAATATTATTAAATTATATATAATTATTGCATAATTATGACGTCACACCGATTCGACTGGTAGTTGAACCGGTTAAACTGCTGACCAGTAAAGTCTCTGATTCGATGGCCGGTCTCGGTTTCAAAACACTGGGTATAACTATCCAAAACATCGTTGTTTCAATTGAACCGGGTCAACTTTTTGACCCCACTCAACCCATTCTCATCTCTACCGCTATCCTTACCATTTTTGAGTTAACTTGTCAACTACTTTAATTCCTTTATTTGGGGACAAAATATTTTGTACTTATAATCTTGTACTAATTATGTTCCATACAATCCTATCCACATAAATACACGAGACCAAGGATGGAAGTACACGAGGCTCAATGGTGCATTGGACCTCTCAAGATTAAAAAAATTAAATATTTTAATTTTTAATGTATATATAAAGACAAAATTATTTAAAAATTAGTGGTGTATTGGGCTCCTTAAAATTTAAAAAATTAAATATTTAGATCTTTTTATCTTAAATTTCTAGTTCCATTACTATACACGGAACTCATAAAAATAGGTGAATAAAATTGTATAGAATAAAGTTGGCATAGGTTTATGGGTATGGAGAATTTGATACCTTTATTCCAATATTTTGTCATCTTTGCTCAAAGTGTCGAACACGTTATTTCGTCTTAGAGTCTACCATTCACCACTCTTCCTTGACAAAAGAACAGACACAATTGATTATTATATTGCATAATTTGACTTTGTAGTCTTTAAAATTCAAATTTAAATTTAAAATATAAACTGTATTATGTGTAACTTACTTATTAATTTTAACTCATCTAGTAGCATATTTAATTAATTTATTAAAATTGATTGATTTTAAAATTTCTTAAATATAAATTGACACTTAATTAAAATTAAACACTTAAATTTGATTTTAATTATGATTCTAATTAAATTAAACTCAATTTATTAATTTCAAAATAACCCAAATTCGATCGGAATGGTCTTGGCTAATTTGTAAGACCTAAACACACAAAATCTAAGCCAATATTTTTGTTGAAATTAATTTTGATTTTTTAAGTTTTTTAAATTTATAAAAACCACAAAAATTGATTTATGTTTTCTGTTTTTCATAATTTAATTTATTATCAACTGAAAATACTATTTAATTATTTTAATATATTAATTATTAATAATAATTATCATCATTAATTTAGTACTATATATTTATTTAACTAGAATTTATTATTAATTAAGATTATGAATATTAATTTTTATTAAATAACTTATTTAATTTTTAATTAAATTAATTTAGTAATTATTAGTAAATATAATTAAATTTAAAATTTCTTCAAAATATATAAATTTCAAATATAATTTAGTTTACTAATTGAAATTTACTTAAAATAAATTTTAAATTTTACTTTATTTATTTTAATAGACAAAATAATCTTATAAACACATCTTACATAAAAAAATTAAAATAAATTTAATTAATTAAAAATAATTTACTTTTAAATTTTGTCTAATATGTAATTATTATTATTAGTAATAAAAATATAACTATATTCATATTAATGAATAGGTTTTTATTTATTTTTTAAATAAAAACTAAAAATAGAATATTAACATTAAAAATATTAAAACAGAAAAATTACACCATACCAAATTTTGACTGTAACACGTGTCGATTTCTGAGCATATCTCCGTATAACACGGGATGATGAGCCATTAGAACTAGATTCCGTCTTTTCGAAAACTCAAGTGGATAGTTCACACGTGTGGGGGCCTTTTTCACTTTACCTTTTAGAGGTGGGGCCCTTTAGAAAAGTAATTGGGTCACGATTCTGACGTGGAAGAGCGGGTGACGCTATTGAAAGACTTGTAAGCTGTCAAGGCGTCATTGTGGGGTGCAAACCACGTGGAAATACGTGACGTGGATTTTTGCAATGTTTTTAATTTTATAAGATTGTTTTTGTCTCTAGTGATTCCTTTTTTAAAAATGAATCTTTATATCAAACCCCAATTTTTAATAAGTAAAATTAGTATAAAAGACAATTTATTTTACATTTAATTAAGAAAAACAATTATTTTAAAAATGTTCACTCTTTATTTTTTATTTTTATTATCATTAATGTGATACTTTTATTTAAAATTTATGTATTTATTGTAATTTTATTTACATAATTTTATAACGTGTCAGTTTTATTTATTTACTCTTTAACCTGCATCATTCTTTTATTGTCACATCTGCATATGAGTCTATCAAAAACTGTCTCTCTACTATATAAAGATCAGATTGCGTACTATAAGACCTCTCTAGGCCCTACTTCATTACAGGATTTTGGACTGGGTGTAATGATAATTATTATTAATGTGATACTTTTATAAAAACTGTTATGTTTTATTTAATTAGTGGAATAAGTTTTTATTAAAATTTAAAGTTTGATTAATAATTAAAATATAATTATTTTAAAAACTTCAAATTAAATATTTATTAATCATTAATTAATAAACTAAAGTTTGAAACATATGACCTTAAATAAATATTAGGCAATTTCTTAAAAAAGGCTTTTATGTTGAAAAAAATGCTTATTGGCCTCCTAAAAGTTCAACCAAACAGTCCTTAATAATATTAAACTTTACTCTTAAATTAAATATACTTTAAATATAAAAGACCCACCATCTCAAATTTCAACCACAAAATAAGGACTAAGAAAGTGAAAAAAGAGTGAAAATATTAAATAATTGAAGATTTTATTTTTAATAAATTAAAAATTGAACAAAAAGAATTGAAAAAAAAAGGGATTGAAAAGGAGAGGAAAGCTTTGCTTCCAGGCCACAAAGAGAACTTGTGGCTCAAAACGGCTCTTTCTTTGCTGACGTGGCACCCTGACTTACCTTCTCCAAGCGTGGCACCCTGACTTACCTTCTCCAAGCGGATCTAAAACTAAAACACAACACCAAGGACACACCTGTCACTCAGATCTCTGTTTCAACACTTACTCTCTCCGTGGGATCTGAACGTTGTTTATGTTGTGTTTTTTAGTGTTATTTGTCTATTTTCTGTGATACGTAGTTGCGGAATTAGGTTTGAAAAAAGGGAAACTAATATAGAGAGAGAAAACAGAGTGAGCAGAAATGTCGGAGCCAAAAGACCCGGCAATCAAGCTATTTGGAAAGACGATTCCTTTGCCGGAGATTTCTGGGAAACTAACCGCTACAACCACTGCTTCTAATTCTACTTGTGGTGGTGGTGGTGGTTTGGATGGTGATAGTCAAGATCAGGGCTGTCCATCCTGTGCCGACTCGTCTTCTCCTGATGAAAGCTCCACAAAAGGAGATGTTGTAGAGAGAGAAAGTGATGAAAAGGTACAATCTTGTTGGTTTTGATTGGTTGTTTTCAAATTTTGAGGATTACCCATTTTAAGTTGAGTTAAATAAGTAAATGGGTTGGACTTAATTTTGGGAAACATTTGAAGCTGAAGGAGCCTTTCCTTTTCCGATTGGTTTATGTTTTAAGTGTGTGGGAATTGTTCATGATTGAATATTTTCATTCTTGTATGCTATTTTTGACGCAATTGATTCGAACTCGGGGCTGTTTTCTTTAGTGAACTTTGATTCATTTGTAGGTTAAATATTAAGAAATCATCTAAGCGATTCCTAGTAAGATCATCATCGACTTCTGTAATTATCTGTTAGGTCATCCTTTTCACAATTTAGAACTTGGATGCTGTGATATTGGATTCTTATTGAAGGCTTTTCCTCTACCTGATTCTATCTCTTGGGAATCCATTCTTTTCTTTGGCTTGCTAATTTGACCGTGGGGCTTCTTGATAGTCATTTTCCTTGGTTAACTGATACGTAGCTTGTGTGCAGAAATTTGTATTTTGGAATAATGACTTATTATAATGTTTGACGCTACTTGCTTGCTCTATTTATTGCTATATAACTTTTGCCTCATCGTGAGGGCTCTGATGGTCATGCTTTCCTAGATGAACAGATCGTCTTAAAGTTATTGTGCTTAGACTCCACCCCCATGATCTGCTTACTTAGACAAAAGTTTTTAGTAAACAATAACAGTTACCGAGATAACCATGGCAACTGCAATGATGGTAATTGACGTATGTAATATATACAAGGATCTTAAACTTTCAAATTTGAACGTTTTAATCTTCAAATGATGGAGCGTAGTCATAGTTTTCGCTTTCTAGAGAAGCAGAAATGAAAGTATGTTGGTGCATAAACGAAAAGAGGGCTAACATGAGATGTTGCTTATTCACTCTAGAATAAAATTGAATTGGAAGTCCTTTACACGAACCATCTTGTTAGAGGCATCTATATGAAATGCCATATTTCTTAGCATCTAGGAGACGGGAGGATAGAACTGAACTCAATGGTACTTGTTGACTATTACTTCTTTGTCCTTTTAAGTTCAATTATTAAACAAGCTGTTTCACATGATGTAGAATTTTTTAGTTTTTTATCTATGTGGCACTAATTTTTGTGTGGACTTTATATGAAAAACAAATTATTGGCATCTTTACATTGTCATAAATTAACATAATGATTAATTCAGGATGCAGTAGGTGAGAAAACAACAGAGCATAAACAAGAAGATGGAGCCCCACCCGAGAATCTGAAAGATTCACCAAATCCTGATGGAGCTTCAGGGATAAATGTAAACCCAAGAACACCCACTGTTGAAAAGGAAAGCAGTACATCGAAAGCATCAAACACTGAGGAAGAACAGAGTGACACGAGTAATTCTCAGGAAAAGACCCCAAAGAAGCCAGACAAGATCCTCCCCTGCCCCCGCTGTGATAGCATGGACACCAAGTTTTGTTACTATAACAATTACAATGTGAACCAACCCCGTCATTTCTGCAAGAATTGCCAGAGATATTGGACAGCTGGAGGAACCATGAGGAATGTGCCTGTAGGTGCTGGTCGCCGCAAGAACAAGAACTCAGCTTCTAATTACCGTCATATAACTGTCACTGAAGCTCTCCAAAATATGCGAACTGATGTTCCAAATGGAGTTCACCATCCGATTTTGAAGACCAATGGCGCAGTCCTTACCTTTGGCTCGGACACACCTCTCCATGAATCAATGGCTTCTGTACTGAATCTTGCCGATAAAACAATGAAGAATTGCACTAGAAATGGTTTCCATAAACCTGAAACATTAAGGGTTCCAGGTTTTTGTGAAGGCAGAGAGAATGGTGATGATCATTCTAATCAAACTTCAGTCACAACTTTAAATTCATGTGACCCAGGGAAAAGTGGGTCACATGAGTTGGTGAATGGGAGTTCTCCAGGGTTTCCACCTCATGTACCTGGTTACCCTGGGGCACCGTGGCCTTACCCCTGGAGTACAGCTCAGTGGAGTTGCCCTGTAGTCTCGCCTACTTTTTGCCCTGCAGCCCCTGCTGGATTTCCTATGCCATTCTATCCTGCAGCTTCTTATTGGGGTTGTGTGGTACCTGGTGCTTGGAGCATTCCATGGCTTCCTCATCCCTCTTCACCAAAGCAAACTAGCCTGAGCTCTGCTCCTAACTCGCCAACATTGGGAAAACATTCAAGAGACGAGAACATGCCTAAATCAAACAATTCTGCAGAATACGAGCCAGCAAAAGGGAATAATGGTGAGCAATGTCTATGGATCCCAAAAACATTGAGAATTGACGATCCCAGTGAAGCTGCTAAAAGCTCAATATGGACAACGCTTGGGATTAAGAATGAAAAGGCAAACTCTATTGGTGGTAAAGGCGTTTTTATCGCTTTCCAATCAAAGCTTGATGAAGAAAATGATACCTCGGAATCTTCACCAGTCTTGCAAGCCAATCCCGCAGCATTGTCTCGATCACTCCAATTCCATGAGACCTCATGATTGAGTAGCTTTCCAAGGGTGAAATATCGGATTCGGAAGTCAGTCGTATTCGCTTTCCTTGCAGTAAACCCAAATGGAATGCAGTTCATGAGATCATACTTACTGTTTCTGGCAGAAGTTGCCATTCAACTCTTTATCCTCTCTCTCTGTTTTGTTCATTTCTTCCCATGCAGATGTTTTTGGTTTGCTGTCAAATATTTCCAAGTTCATGTACATATTTAGATATATGACATTGTGGGAGGCTTAGATCTTTAGACAAGGTTGAGTTTGTGTGCCATAATCCCAGATGTACAAAAATAAGTTTGGGAATGAAAGTCAAAACTTTTTCTTCCTGATCCCAAAAGTCCCAAGGTGTTTGTGAATCGTATGTTCCGAAGTCATTAACTAATCTGTAGGTGCTGTAAGATTAAAGAAGTACAGCGAAACTGTTCTACCAAATACAAATTTACAGGTAAAGCAG
This sequence comes from Erythroxylum incrassatum, assembly GCA_026546855.1. Classification (NCBI taxonomy): domain Eukaryota; kingdom Viridiplantae; phylum Streptophyta; class Magnoliopsida; order Malpighiales; family Erythroxylaceae; genus Erythroxylum; species Erythroxylum incrassatum. Next base: position 25,330,523 of record JANVCL010000001.1, read on the forward strand.
GTGAGTTCTGATATGTTTTCAGTCAAGTGGAAAAGCAGAAGCTATTTGCACCATAAGGAGGCAAAGTTTGGCCACTATTTCTGCGTTTTACAAACCTCCTATGTTAGGTCCCAAAGGCATGTGACGCCACTAAAGCTTACTTTGGTTTTGGTCCATGGCCTACCTCTCCCTCCTTGTCCCATATGTGCACATGATCCTGCACTCAGAAAAGTATAACCTTTTTCTGGTCCTGAACTTGTATCTCTTAGATAATTTCAACCCTGGAGACCATCTTAGTTGGTCCTGCATTTTTCTTGTGGTATACAGTGTACCAATTAGATGTGAACCTCCAATAAGGGCTAGTAACATTGGCTGACCCAATTCGAAATCAATATATCAGGTCAAGTTAACTGAGTTTTGGAATCGATTTTTATAAATTAAAATAGATTGGTTATTTTTTATTTAACATTTTTTAATTTAACTTATAGTTTTCTTCTTTAATTGATTTTAAAATTTTCTAACTTTGTTTAATTTTCATTATATACCGATTTTATGATAATTTAATATCGGTTAAATATTTAAATCTTAAATCTCTTGCCGGTTTAATTTTTGATTCAAAATTTAAAACATTGATTTAAACTTGTAAAATGGTATTAGCTTAATCAAGATTAGCAAAAATTGTGGAATTGATGATATAAAAATCAAGTGCTTCAACATCCAAGATGTATGTGTGTTAATGATGTAAATATCACCTTACTCCTCAACTCAAAAAAGAAACAGTTAAGGTTAAAAATAAAATCTACGGTTAAGCTAATTAACTCATTAAAAAGTGATCACATCATGATTAAAATATATTCCCTCTATTAATTACAAGTAAGGTTATATACTATTGACTTTTTTGAAACTGGACCTTGAGTTGGGCTGCCTAGGTCAGACTAGGGGTGAGCATTCGGGTAATTCGGGTCTAATTTTTATTGTTCGAGCCCGGTCTGAATTACCCGAAATTTTTTTCCTTACTCGGCCTGAACCCAAACTTTCAATTACTCGAACTTACCCGGCCCGATTTACCCGAATTACCCTAATTATCCTATTTCATAATTCTTTTAAACTTAATTTGGGTAATCGGTCCGGTCCGATTTTTTTCGAAGTTACCCGTCCCGGCCCGAAAATAATTCGGGTAATACCCGGGCCGGCCCGAATTACCCGAAATTTAGCATTTGCTTACTCGAATTAATTCGGGCCGGGTCAGGCAGGGTAATCGGGCCAGGCCGAATAATGCTCACCCCTAGGCCAGACTCTTATAAGTAAAATGACATTATTTTGATGAAAACGATTTCGTTTTATATTTTTTATTTATTTAAAATATTATGTCAGGCTGAGCTGCCTCAGACCCAATCAAACTCAGGTTCAAACCAGCTGCTTTGGACCGGATTGGGTCTCGAACCAGGCCAAGGCTCCAGCAACAAGAGCTCTGGTCAATCCGTTGTTATCCCTATTATTATAGTAATATCACAGTCACACTAAACAAATAAATAGGTTCATTTGGCTAAACCGAAAATTAAAGTAATAACAAATAATAAATTACATATGACGAATTGTAAATTTATCATTTTCAAAAAATTAAATTAGAAACATGAAATGTCATTTTTCTCTCTCTTTTTTGTTTAAAAAATTAGAAAGATTATAATTGTTGAAAGATAAAAAAAGAAATTGATCAATTTTCATAAATTAAATTTTTTATAAATTTAAATAAATCAATTAATTTTCATTTAATTATTATCCCTTTTTTCAATTAAACTTCAAATTCTTATAAAAAATCACTTAAAATTATATTTTAAATTATTTAATTTTGTTCAAATTTTAGAACGGTCTAATACAATTGAACATTTTAAACATTATTTTATTAATTTAACTTTTGATTTGGTTTTTAAATCAGGCAACTTGCATGATAATGTAGCTTTTGTCATGCATGAAATTATTATTTTCCTTTTTGCATTTGACCTGTTGAGGTCATGCTGAAAATTCAGTTCATTTGACTAAATAGAAAATAAAAGTGATAAAAAATAGAAAGTCAACCAAATTATTTTTTCTATTTTTAAAAACTAGGAATAATTCAGTTATATAATTTAGGCGGTTTTTTTAATACAAAAATGATTCCACCAATTATCCTATTCCTACCAATAAAATTAAAAAAATGAAACAGTGACACAAATATGCAGTTAAAGGTTAGTTTTTTCAGGTTCATGAAAGTCAACATAGCATCTCAATCTCTTTAGATAATTGAGAGATTGAATTTAACCATAAGCATATTCTTTCAAAACATAATTTAAATTATAACACTAAATGCCGGCTTCTCGACTTTTTTCTTTCTTTCTAAAATAAGATAAAAGAGAGTATCTTCAACACAATTTTAATAATTTTTTAAAAACCGAACCAAAAGTTAAATCGGTAAGATAAGAGTTTTAAGGTTTAAAAGGTTCAACCGAGTTTTTTACAGCTGCAGTGTACTTGATATGGCTAGACAACAATTTTCTACTATTCTTGAAGTTCATCAGTCTATTGATCATAGTAGATATTTGGGGGTTCCATCTTTAATCGGTGGGAGCAAGAGAGCTGTTTTTGCGTTCTTACGCAACAAAGTTTGGGCTAAAATCTGTCAGTGAAAAAATAAATTTTTATCTAGAGTTGGGAAAGAGATCTTACTAAAATCTGTTGCTCAAGCCGTCCATTCTTATTGTATGAGCGTGTTTCTCCTACCTGTCTCATTGTGCGAGGAACTCCAACACATGATGAATTCCTTTTGGTGGGGTACAAAGGAGGATGGTAGTCGAAAGTTGCATTGGCTGTGCTGGGAACGTATGTGCACTAGTAAGAACGATGGTGAACTTGGGTTTCGTAACTTACGTTGCTTTAATGAAGCAATGCTTGCTAAGCAGGGCTGGCGGTTGTTGACCGATCAATCATCTTTGTTGGCTCGTATTTACAAAGCGAAATATTACCCCTACAGTTCTTTCTTCGCTGCTTCGTTGGGTAGCAATCCAAGTTTTACATGGCGTGGTATTTTTCAATCTCGTGATCTTTTGCGCGAAGGCCTCAGGTGGCGGGTAGGTGATGGTCGTAGCATCTCGATTCTTCTTGACCCTTGGTTACCAAGAGCTGGTGACTT
>JANVCL010000001.1:25340474-25355902 GCA_026546855.1 Erythroxylum incrassatum
AGCTCAACCCTGGTTCTTTCTTGATGTTTCTTTCTCTCATCAATTTCCGAATCTTGACAACGCTATCCCATCTCTCGGCTTTGGCATACATGTTAGATAGCAGAGTATAGTGCCCACATCACTAGGGTCCATCTCTAGGACTTGTTCTGCAATCTGTTTTCCTAAATCATAGTTGCGATGAACATGACAAGCATTGAGCAAAGTATGCCAGGCAACAGCATCCCATCTCACTGGAGATGAAATCATAAAGGTTTGAGCCTGTCCAGCTTTGCTTAAAAGGCCAACAACAGAGGTATAGTGCTGTAATACTTCTTCAACACCCATCTGTTTCATTAGGTGGTTAAAATAATACAGACCTGCACTATACCTAGATTTGCATAGGCAGAGAGAACACCAACAAAAGTAACATGGTTAGGACGCTCTTCTGCAGCCAACATGTCCTGAAATACTAGCAGAGCTTCGTTACCTAAGCCATGATGCAAATAGCCACTTATGATAGCATTCGAACTAATAGTGTTAGGGTATATCATAACGTAGAACAACTTAATCACTGCTTCAATGTTTCCACCCTTTGCATAGACATCAATCAAAGTATTTCCATCTAAGTTATAGTCCGTGGAACCTGATTTCATCGAGCATGTAAAAAATATCCATACTTCAGTGCAGACAACCCTGCACTAGCATTCAGTAAGACAGCAAAAGTATAGTTATTTGGTTTAACATCTTCCTGCAGCATTTCTGAAGACAAATTGAATGTTTCTTCAAAGCACCCATTTTGTAAATAAACAGACATGATCGCTGTCCATAATACAATGTTTTGACTATGAAGCCCATTAAAAACTCTTCTACCGCTTGATACCTTCCCACATTTCCCATACATGTTAATCGTTGTACTGTTAATATACACATCACCTTCAACATCGCTTGTTATCATCTTACTAAGAACTTGCAAACCTAATTTTAAATCTTTTAAGTGAATAAAAAAGACCAAAAGCATTGACAAAAGCAACAATATCCCAATTCATTTACTCACCAAGCATCCTCTTTAAGATGTCCATGATCCACAAGCCCACTCAAAACTGAAAAATAGGCAAAAATATCATTTCCTGGCAATGAATTGCAAAACGCCAGTGCATCTTGGATACGGGAAGAAACACTAGAGCGTTCCCAACATATTGATGAAACAACAATCCAGACTTCAAACAAGCCCGTGACACTGCCTACCATCATCAACTCTCCCACCATCAGAACAAGAAGAAATATACGTATTAGGCCTCACACTACACTACCCTCCAAAAGCAAATCCTTTAGCAACACAATGACTTCCAACGAGAACCCATGATGCAAGAACCCAGCCATCAATGCACCCCAAGACACCACATTCCTGTCACGCATACGATCAAACAGGTTACGGGCATTCCAGACCTCGCAACACTTGGAGTAAAAATTTATCAAAGAGTTGGCCTCATATGTGTTCTATTCGGAAGTTGGATTCGACACAATCAAAAGGGCATGCACAATTTTTCCAATTTTCAGGTTGTTGGTCTCTGCTGATAGTAAGAGTAGTTTCAAAGGGTCTTGGACAGAGAAGGCTACTCTCGCTAGCTTTAACATTGCTTTGAGTGATACTCCAAGTTCAAACGCATGGTAAGGTCCTTTCTTTACATGAAAAAAAGCACAATACTGGTATGTACATATGACTTTTGTATTCCAAATAACACAGTCCATGAACTCCTACGACACAAGGAGGACATCCTAGGACTGATTACATAGAATGTAATGCTGCTTAGCTGAGATGGGTAGGAATTATTTAATACAATAACTGCCTCCCAGTCCTAGCTGGTGCAACGTCGTAAGATAACAGACTACGTCCGCCGTTGTTGGTGGCTACAGAGACTCTGTTCTTACCTGCAAGTGTTTGGCTGATTTAGAAGTTTGTTAAGCGAGTTGGAGTTGGCGGATTCAGAATATTGAACAGAAGCAACCGTCGTCGTCCCGTCTGCTTCTGTTCAACGCTTTAAGGCTAACGAAACGACGACGTCGTTGGGTTTTTGTGTTGTGGGGTTCGTTAGCCTTTAAAAATCTTCCGCATACGCCCCACGCCCGACACACCCCCCACCCGACTTTCCTCCTTCGTTCTCCAGATCAGCCGCTGTTCTTCGTCGTCTTCTCCGTCCGTTGCCGCTGTCTTCTCCGACCGTGGAGCTGCGCTTTTGGTGAAGGTATGCAGATGTTTCTGCCCTTCATTATTCTGCCGAAATGAAAAAAACCGTGGTTGATGCTTGTGGTTGATTTAGTGTTTGTTTCATGTACAAAACGATTTATGGGATTTAGTTTCTATATGGGAATGAGGAAGTGTTGTATGCTTGGACTGGGAATGCCGAAGGAGACATATTGAGTTTGATCTTCAATTTTTTTTTTTTAGTTTGTGTATGGATTGTGAATGCCGAAGTTGAAGATTGAGTTTGTGTATGGGCATGAGAAAGTGTTATATGTATGAATTGTGAATGTCGAAGTGGAAGATTGAGTTTTTGTATGAAAATGTTTTTGAGTTTGTGTATGGATTGTGAATGTCGGATTTGAGTTTGTGTATGGATTGTGAATGTCGGAAAACTACTACAGCTTCAATGCAAGTTTTGATCTACTAATTGTAATGTTTAGATTCTAAGTTGGTATGATGAACTGAGAGAATACTTTTTGGCTCTCTTGAATGATAAGTTAGGATTCTCCACGTGATTACTGAATTAATCAAGCATTTGAATTCCAAAATTTAAGCATCTTCTGCCTAGCTTATTTGTACAAATTTCTCACTCTCTCCTCTGATGACGTCTCTTGTAGAGTCGGTGGTGGTGCTAAGAAAAAGAAGTGAATTGTCATTCTCAATTTTAAAATCTACAACGAACTAAATCTTAATTTTATAGTTAGAAACTAGTCAGAGGTGTTTCTCAAAACTTTGTTTTCTTTAATTGGAATCAAATGATGATTTTATAATTTTCAAACTCATTATATTGCAGAAGTTATATGCATGTCATATATAAATTTGTGATTTGACTAAACCTAAATTCTATACAAATTTGCAGGAGTAAATTCTATATAAATTGAATCAAGAACAGTAAATCAATGTGACTCAAAATCCAATTTGAGACAATATACATGTTTTTGTTTTTAGTTTTTATCTTAGAAATCTCATCCTAGTGAGATTTTTCCTTTGTTTCTATAGCAGTCACTCGCTACCAGTGGTCGGCGGAGATGGAGTACATAAGTCCCGAAGGTCTCCGACTTGACGGTCGTCGTCCAATGGAAGTATACTCTCTCTCTCGCTTTGGGTGTTTCCTTTTATCAGTTCACGGGTTCTGTCAACATGGTTAACTGATTTTTATTCACTTTTGCAATGTGGTCAGATGAGGCAACTTAGAGCACAGATCGGTACTGTATCTAAAGCTGATGGGTATTGTTTGATCTTCCTAAAGTGTGGTTCTTTTTTCTTTTTGGCTTGACTTTTGGAAGGGAAACATTGGTTTGTTGGTTTTTTCACTCCTTTCCTGCAGTTCTGCTGTTTTTGAGATGGGTAACACTAAAGTACTTGCAGCAGTATATGGGCCTAGAGAGGTATGCTATTAATTTTCTGGTTGTGGAAGGTTTGCTATATTATTGTTGTTGGTGGAAGTTTGAGTTGGTCCATGTTGAGTTCTTGAGCTTTTTGTTACTTCTCCTCGTGCAGGTACAGAATAGGAGCCAACAGATGAATGATCAAGTGTTGGTAAGCATTAATTTTATACTTGTCTGTAGGAATATTTAGTTTTTGGATTGCAGATGTTTTGGTTATTGAATACTTGTGTGATCAGCGGGATTCATACCAGAAGGTATTGTTGTTGCTGTGACTGTAACTCAGGTACACTGCCAGTACAATATGGCTAATTTTAGTACTGGAGACCGCAAAAGAAAACCTAAGGGTGACAGGTGACTTTCTTCTCCTTGATGATGCTATTTCTTTTGTTTTTACTAAGGTTATGAGGTTTACTTTTCTGAAGATATGTGGAAATAAATCATCTATGTGTTTTTACAAAAGTAAGCAATATGCTATAACATGGTCATTCGATGAAAAAAGGGTAGCTCATGGCCTGTTGGATTCAAATAGACCATTCAAAAAACTGGGTTAAAATATTTGAACGTTGGCAACTTTTAGGGAGTTTTCCAGCCCAACAAATGTACTTTTAGGAGTATAGCCTGTGTTGTTATATTAAGGAATCATGTGGTCCGCATGGTCAAATAAAGGAATATGCAGGCATTGAGAGGATCATCTACCTCCTGAATTTCTGCATCCAATTTACAGTAAAAGCATTGACTTTTACTTTTGAGGTGGGAAGTTAGCATAACAATGCGTTACGGATCCTGCAAATGCAAATGCTGCCCTAATTTGAGTTTTCTGTTCTCTTATTTTTCTTATTGATGCCCCCTTGACTGATTGAAGAAAGCACTTTCATCCTACAACTTGTTGGAGAAAGGATCTGATTGAAACAAATCGTCAAATACTTGGTGCATTGTGCACGTGCACTGTTTATGCAAGTTTCCTTCAAGTGATAAATGTTGACGCTTCTGCCCCTGGATCCTGATCTGAATGCTTGATGTCTCTTCGAAAAATGCAGCTCAACTCCTCACTGATCAGTGAATGTATGACAGAAAATTTGTGTAAATCGAACAAGAATGTAGCTCTCCTTTGTATTTGAATGTAACAGTGAAATTTTGGTTTTTTAACTCTGAATGTGTAACGACTATTTCAACTACTCACTCATCAACTTTTGACTTTGCTTTTGAGTGGAATAAAATGACATAAGAGGATTACTGACAAACTAAGAGGGCTTAATTGTAGCTTGAGAAAAGGATGGAATTTCGATATTCACCCTAAAAATGACTTCAAAGTAGTATCAGGTTTTTTTCAAAAGGAAAAACAGAACAATCACAAAAGCTTCTTCAAACTCTAATGCTCAACTTCTAACTTGCTGCTGGAAAATAAAAAAATGACAATGCTAGCTGAACAAAATGAACTGAAATTAAAAAATTTGATGAAGTAAAGGTTGAATCTGGAAAACAAAAGAACTTGTGTATTGCTTGGAATATTCGAACTCAAGACTAACACTCAACTTGCTTCAGGTTTTCAACATAACAGGATTTTTCATTCACTACTGCTACAGCTCAACTTCTGAAATTTTAAAATAAGACAAGCATAACATGAATAAACTTGAGACTTGAACTAAACTTTGTATTGATGTTTTCTGGTTTTTTTCAATACACTCTCTGCTGGAAAAGTAAAACATGAGCTTCATATATGCTCCAACTCTTCTGATACATTTTTCTAAATAGCTTAAAAATAAAAACAAGAACTGATGTTAAAGCTAGTCTAGTACACTCATCTCTTCATTTGGCTAAACACTAAAGTATCCAATTTGTCTTCTTGGAAAAAACAGAAATCTGAGGTCTTCAACAGCATTTAATGCTTCAGCCAAAAAAATCTTGACATCAAATTTGATTTTCTGGCCATGAAAGTGAAATGCCTGATTGGTTGGACCTGCTGCACTTGTTTTGCTTATCTTCAATAATTCTTGATTGTGCTAATTAATCTAACTTAATTGCTTCAGCTCTTTCATTTTTCCTACTCTGCACCTCTTCCTTTGATTTTCTTCTTCTGTAAAATCTGATGTTCCTCCAATCTGCACAGCTGCTTCAATTTATGCTGCAAATTCTGTTTTCCTTCAATCTACACAACTACTTCAATTTCTGCTGCAAATTCTGTTTTCCTTCAATCTACACATTTTCAATTTTTCATCGTTGCTTGCATCTTGCCCTTGTCTTCCTTTTTCCATTGAATTTCTCTCATCTGAAATTGATCTTCATTCCCTTGAACCATGCAGCCTTGAATTATCCCCAATATCATCAACTTCAGTTTTCTGACAAGTCTAAGATGATTCAACTTGATTTTCACTCTTCTTTTCTTCCTCAACTTGATTGACATTGTAAGATCTTCAGCCAACTTCAACATAGCAGGGTTTACAAAACAATTCATCCTAACAGCTCCTCCTTTGTTTTGTAAAAGCTGCACGCTTACATCCATCGAATCTCACCACACTCCTTGTTTAATTGCCTGATTGTACATCTTAGGTTCAAATTTTGCAGACATGGCATATTCAAAAACCATGAATGCCTTATCTGCTTCCTCTTCAGCTGCATCATCATACCTGAAATCAAATAAAGGATTAGTTTCATTATAAATTGAGGCTAAGTCCCTTGTTTTGTGAGCATTATTGGAGCTTGAAGAGCCTTCTTCAAAATCCAAGTCAACTCCTTCATTTTTTGGATTTGACTGATTCTCCTCCTGAGCTCCATTGCTGTCGTTGTCATTTGAATTTGGTGTATCCATGTGAGATCCATCACCTGCACGATTATGATCAGCATCTGCAACTTCTCTTGCTATTTCTTCTGCATTTGGCTCAATTAATGAAAGTTTAACACTAACTCTCCCTGATTTTTTGTCAATCTGCTCATCCCACTTCCAAGCCTCATTTTCATCAAATTTTACATCTCTAGACACAAACATTATCTCAGTTTCAGGATTATTTAAAAGCTTCATTTTCTGAATCTCCCTCTGTTTTTTCTCAATGATTCGTCTAACATCTTCCAACTGTCTAGAAAGATCTTCAGCACAAGATGTTTCTTCCATGATTTTCCTCTTTGCCACACATCTTTGCTCCTCTATTTTAGCCCTCTCTATCTTAGCACGTTCTTTGTCTTTAGCTACATCAGCCTTTGTTGCTTCTAATTTTATGATTGCCTCCTTAACTTCCTCAACTTCTTTCCTCAATGACTCCAACTGAAGGTGATACTTTTTAGCCTTCTTTCTTTCAATATCAGCACGTTTCCTCTCTTTATTTACCTTAGCCTTTTTCGCTTCCACTTGCTTTTATGCTTCAACAGTACTAGTTTCAACAGTAGGGTTATGTTCCATAGTTTTGTGACAGGTTTCCACTACAAATACACTCTCCTCAATAATTGAATTTTTTGATGGTTGATTGGTTTGTGATGATCCAGGTTGGGTATTAGAGTTTGGCTGTGGGGTAATTTGGGAGTTTAGGCACATTCCTGAAGAGGCTTGAGTGGCTTGAGAGGTATTTTGTGGCAATTGGTTTAAGGTTTGGATGTGCATTGGTTGGTAAAGGTTTGGTTGGTAATAGTTTGGTTGGAACATATATGAATGGTTCATTTGTAGCTGAATTGGTTGATGAGGAATCGTTTGAGGCTAGTGTTGGTATTGTTGTGGAATTTGTGGCTTCCCCGAGCTACTAACATGGTGTGCTTGATGCATTTGGTGTTCAGAAAAATTTTGGTAAGGTTTGGACTGGTTTGGTATTGGATTTGGAGAGGTGTTTTGTCTTAGAGAGGGATGGATTGGTGGGGGTTTTCCATAGATAGGGCTTAAGGGATTTTGCTGTTCGGATTGCCATCTTTCATAGCAAACTCTTCTTGAATGACCTCTCTTCCCCCAATGAACACAATCAGCATGTTCATTCCAAAAGCACTCCTCAGCTCCATGGTTAGTTTTTCCACAAAAACTGCAGCTAGGATACATGCCCCATCTTGACACTCTTGTTCCACTTTGCATCTAATTTGCATTGCCAGAAAAATGATTCATGGTTTGGTGGCTTGGATAAAGCATAGGTGTTTGATGTAGAGTTTGGGGATAGGGTCGAGATTGTTGATTTTGCATTTGAGGTTTGTAAGGGTGCTGCTGTGGATAGGGTAGTGTTTGGTACTGATTTTGGTTATTTTGTGGGAAGTTTTGTGGCAAATGGTGAGTTTAGTAATGCATCAGATTTGGTTCAGGTTGGTTAGAGTTCAGATTTCTTGATTGGGTTTGGAATGGTGGAGTTTCTGCTACCTTAAACCTTTCAGCCTTCAAGGCATATTCCTCACCTTCTCTTCTCACTCCATGCCTCTCTTCATGCATTTCTAAAACATTAAACACTTGCTCCAAAGTGACAGAAATAGGGTCATTGCTAAATTGCCATTCAACAGGAGCTATACTAGCTTCAAAACTTAAAGGCAATCTACTCAGAAATTTATCTACTAACCTTTTCGGACTTGTGTTTTCACCAAACTCCTTCAGTTGTTGGACCAGCCCCATAAATCTAGTCTTTGCAGCAGCTACAATTTCTTCATCTTTCATGGAGAAGTTCTCAAAGCTTCTCACAACAGCTTGCTTCTTTAGTCTTAAGGATTGCGCTGAACCTACATGCTCCAGCTTTAAGGTTTCCCATAGCTCCTTGGAGTTCTTGCATCCGGCATGCCTCAATAGGATGGTTTCGCTCACCACCGATCTTAAAAATATAAGAGCTTTGAAGTCTTTATCTTTGTCTTGTCTCACCCTTGTAGCTTGTTGTTCCGTCATATTTACCTCTTCTCCAAAGTCAGCAACTCCTTCGTTAACTACATCCCAGCACTCACAGATTCTGAGACAATCTTCAACTCTAAGTGCCCACGCCTTGTAGTTTTCACCGGTTAAAATAGGTATGTTCGCTTGGATACTTTGCAAACTCATCGCCGGAATGCTTGTCCCTGCCATGCTTCGGATTCGTCCAGGTTAGGTGAACCGTGTCGCTCTGATACCACTCTTGAAGATGCCTCCTCGAAGGGATGAAGATAGCACCTTCAGCACAGAACCTATAGAAGTTCAATGTTAGCTGGAACCTTCTGTCAAACACTTGGTGTATAGTCCACTTCAGTCTTCAACAGCCAAAGGTTGCAGCTTCAATGTACAGTCCACTTCAGTCTTCAACAGCCAAAGGTTGCAGCTTCGATCTCCTCAGCCTAGTAACTTGATTGTTGGTTGCTCCTTGAAAACTTCAACTCAAGCAGCTCACTGATTAGGGAATGTATGATAGGCAATTTTGTAAAAAAAATTAAAAAGGAAGGTGGCTCTTTGTGTATTCGAATGAACAGTGATGAATGGAACAGTAAAATTTCAATTCTCAACCTCTGAATGTGCAAAACCACTTTGGCTGTGTGTTTTCCAAGGAAACTCAAATTCAGAAGGAGTAATAGAATATGAAGGACATAAAAGGATGATGCTTAGAACAAGAAATGAGACTTGCGAGTACTAAGGAAATTCAGGAAACAAGACTTCTCAAAAGCTGGTTTTCGATATTGTTAAAACAGAACATGAACGATAGTTCTTCTGCTACTGTTATACAAGTCAAAGTGATAGTTGCTGGAAAAACAAAACAGAAGACACAAAGCTAGTTGAACAAAATGGTCTGAAACTTGCAAAAACGATGAAACTTCTGATTTTCACTTCCAAGACTTTTCAAACTAGTTTCAGTATTTTTCAAAACAGAACATAAGCTAACACTTTCTCTGCTACTGCTACTCAACTAAAAGACACTAGCTGCTGGAAAATCAAAGGCAACACTGGAAAATTAAAAACATAACAAGAAGATTGAAATCTCAAAGGAAAGTGATCTTGTATTGAAAGTTTCTGGTTTTTTTCTTCTACGAAAATGAAAAGCAAGAAGCCTTTTATGCAGCTCCTTCATGATCTGATACAAGCTAATAATTTTTTCTAAAGGACAAAGACTTAAACTGATGAGTAAAGTTGACTAGCGCTGACATTTCCTAATTTGTCAAAACACAAAAGCAATTCATTTTGTCTTTTGCATTGCCAAAACTAACATAGGTAAAAGCTGAAACTTGTACAGCATGAACATTAAACAAATTTCCAGCAACAACTTGATTCTTCAGCAACAAAATCCTGACATCAAATTTGATTTTCTGACCATGAAAGTGAAATTGCCTGATGCATGAATCAGCTGCTCTTGTTTTGCTTGTCTTCTGTAATTCTTGATTATGCTAATTAAACCAACTTAGTTACTTCAGGTTTTTCATTTTTCCTGTTCTGCACTTCTTCCTCTGCTCTTCTTCTTGCTGCAACTACTGTTTTTTTTCAAATCTGCACAGCTACTTCAAACTCCTTCGAATTCCTTCAGCTCCTTCTCTTCTTCATCTTCAATCTTCAGATCTTTGATTCTTGAATACATAGCCTTCTGAATCAGCAGCTCAATTTTTCTGATGAGTTTTAGAAGCTTCAATCTGACATTCACCTTCTTGTTTTTCTTCAGCTTGATCTTCATTTCAAGGTCTTCAGCCAATTTCAAAAGAGCAGGTTTTACAAAACAATTCATCCCAACATACTACTCCTGCAATGGCTGTCTTGCCAGACCCTGCCATGCCCCATATTCCTACAATGCGAACGCTTTGAGTGCCGTCCATCCTCAAGATAGTTTGAACTTCCTTGATGCGTGAATCAATCCCAACAAGATTTGAGCATTCTATTGGGGACATTCGATTCAATTTCTTCAGAATATCCTCCACAAGTTGGTCGATTAACTTGGACTCTATCCTGTCAAATAAGAGAAATATATACGTTCTAGAAGTCAAAACTTTAAATATACAATATAAATGTTATGTAGGAACTATGGATTTGTAGGTGTTTCTTGCATTCACTTCTGACACAAAAGAACTTCAATATCAATTATAAATTAAAAAAAAGCATATCTCATCCAAACTCAAGCATATGGTTTCTAGATTCGACTGAAGTGTATACAATACACGTTGTATTTGAAACCCATAGATTGCAAAGGTCCTCAGTGTATTCGTCTGTTTGTATTAATTTCTCCAAAGAGTAGTTTTTACTCGAAAACAGTAAGCACCAGAAAGATGTACCCAAGTTCTGAGTTTAAATGAACATTTGTTTCAATCTAGAGAAAAACATGGAGAGTTACCCGATGGTCTGGGAGCTCCACCCCGATAGATCGGCTGCTTCCTTCAAAGCATCTTCCCATTTCTTGATCTGTGCATCATCGTAACGTTGCTTGAGTTTATCAAATGCTTCCTTGAAGCTGTTTTTTCGGTGTCGTACATCGGATGGATCTGTTTTGTAGAACACAGGTATAACAATCTGCCCATTGTTTTTCTTACATTCCAGGATATGTAGCAGCTCATTCAAGCACCATCCTGAGTTTGCATAGTTTGCTGAGAATACAACGACAGAAACCTTGGATTCTTCGATTGCTTTCAGAAGCCAGGGAGCAATCTCATCGCCTCTCTGAAGTCCATCATCATCCATGAATGTTTGAATTTTGGCCTTATCTAAAGCAGAGAAGAGATGACTGGTAAAACCTTGGCGAGTATCCTCACCTCTGAAACTAAGGAAGACATCACGTTTCTCTGGATGTGTTGCAGAAGAAGGTAAAGATGACATCGTGTTAAGAGAAGAAAACGATCGTGCCATGGAAAAAGAAGACGAAAATTTGTGTGCCTTGCGAGAGCAAAGTAACTCTATGGAGTATAGAAGTATCAATATATAGGAGTATGCAGTTGGAGACTAACTGGAAGAACGCAAAAGGGAGTTATATGCTGGTTGCTTTATCTAATTTCATTTCCTAAGACTTTCTTGTGCTTTAAAAGGCCAAAAAGTGAGGTATTTGTATCACCTTCTATTAAAACACTTTAATAATCTTCATTCATTGCATCACATTATCAACTATAAGATTTAATATTAACATATTTTATCTAACATTTGAGTACCTAAGTAATTAGTAAAGAAAATTACTAATTACTTAGATGTCGTAATTTGATCGTGTATTTAGATATCTTTACTATTTTTGTTCTATAATAGAAGTTTTATTTTTATTCTTTAATTTTTTTAAGGTATTACAAATTTCACGTTTCTAAAGAAAATTTTTTATAAGATTTTTTAATTATCAGTATATGAAGTAATGTAAACAACATAATTCTTTTTAAAAAATTCAATAAAACATTTTTAAGAAAATACCACCTTTTGGCTTTTGCATGTATATCTGAAATAATTTTATAAACTCTTTATTAAAATTAACATAATAACTTGTTCCATTTTTTATATTTTTCTCTTTGTAATATCGATTAATTCTTACTAAAATATATGCAATAAACTTATCTTTTGATTAATTGAATTGTGACTGATTTTTCTCTGATAAAAATAAATTGAGTATTAGACGGTTTTGATACTTTCAACTTTACCATTTTGTTTGCTTAGTAACATCATTAATAATTGTGAAATAATATTCATGTATTATTTCAGAACCTAAGTTATTTCTTTTAAATTTGATAATGCTAAGAATGAAAAATGAGTTGTCGAAATTTCTTTACCTCAAATTACTTGCGGAAATTAGAGTTTTAAATTATACACTTTTAAAATTTATTGGAAGAAGAAAGAAAATTGGTGAAAAGACTAATACAAAAATAAGTAATAATAATTTTTAAACCAATATAATTTAAAATTATACTAAATTTAAAGATGCAATTAAGTTTATAGTGTAAAATAGGATTAATTTTTATATATAAATATATATGTATAAGTTATAAAATAGGATTAATTATTGATAAATTAAAGAAGTTGAGAGATGGGATGGAACATTTTTAATAGAAAATCACTTTAATTAATTCCTTGCATTGATAAAATTGTCCAATCAAAGGGTTGGCAACTACCTACTCGATGGGATACTCTAGGCTCTTCTTACAAACGTTCAACTTGAGGTATGTGGTTTTTCTTTTGATTAAGGGATAGAGACAATATTTGAGTATGGTTTGAATTATCTAGAATTATAAAGAGGATCCCTCTTAACTCCAAATCTTTCTTCCTTGATGAATCAAGTGCAATGGGAAGGCAACTTTAGAGGGTTCAATTTATTAGTAGATTTTCTCCCTCATTTTAGTGATAGCTATCGGATGGATTTAGTAACCTGGTCCAGATGACTAAGGTAATTTTACTAACAAGTCTTGTCGCAAGGCTTTGCAAGAAGGCGGAGGGAAGGTTATTTGGTCCAATCTTCTTTGGAAATGGTCCCTCAGTAAAAAAGCCTCTATGTTTATTTGAGTTATAAAGACTAAGATAGTACTAAAAACATATGATGTGGAACTTATGACCTAATATATGTGTTGTGTAAAGAGCCGGAAAAAGATAGAGAATGCTTATTCTTTCAAAGTAAATACTCTAAAGTAGTTTGGAGCGGAGCTTTACATTTGTTGTTTGATGTCCGCCTAAATTATGATTAGAAATTATCTCTAAATTGGATCATTCGTGTTGCCTATCTGAGGTTGCAATATGTCCCATTTACAAAATTGTCTTTACAACAACTATTTATTCTACATGAAAGAAAAAAAATGGATCTATAGGAATGAGGAAGTTAGTAACTTAGCTTATGATATCATAAATTGGATCTAGGCTCTTATGATAGCTAAATTTTGATAAACATGTTCTGTCTACAAGAATGAAGACCAAATGAAATTTGTAATATTTACTATTAAATTTCATATGCTTTTGCAATTTGATTTGTCTTAGTTTGTAATTTAGTTTTGTAATTTATTTATGGTGAAATCATTGTAACGTGGAGTTAACTTTGCTAGTTAATTCAATAATTATTCAAATTTAAAAACAAATACATGCGTACTAATGTGGTGCTACTTAAGTACTTGGATTCTTGTTTTAATTTCAACAAGACAATCCACCCAAATCCTCATAATAAGACAAAATAAGCAACGACTTGTGTTTTGGCAGTTTGCTTAAAAGCTTTCACAGATTAAAAGGGTGCTAAAATTTTTTATTCGTGCTCAAAGATCGAGACTTTAAAAATTTTCGCGTGTTGAGTAAATTAATTCGACTAAACTAGCGAAGGTCTTCATGCATGTGATGTGACTATGTTATGGAGTTGTCGAAATTTCTTTACCTCATATTACTTGCGGAAATTAGAGTTTTAAATTATACACTCTTAAAACTTAAAGGAAGAAGAAAGAAAACTGGTGAAAAGAATAATATAAAAAATAATAATAATTTTAAAACCAATATAAAAATATTTAAAAGATAATAAAAATTTTAGTTAAACTTAACTGTTAATTTTATTGTGAAATTTTCATGTTCAATATTTTTTATTGTATATTATTTAAATTTCAAAAGTATATAATAATATTTTAATAATATATTTTAAACAACATATTTCATGAACTAATAAATTAAAATTAAATAACGATTTTAACTTTAAAATAATTGGTGATAGATATCATTAAAATCTATAATCAAACTTCAAACCTCCACTAAGAAGCGCTTGAAGAGCCTATGTACGCAAGCCCACGTTTTAGAATGTTAGGAGACTCTTTAGAAAAGCCGCAACTTATTCCATTCACTTATCTCTCTAACCTTTATCTACATGTTCAAGCAACAAAGAAATTTATTATTTTTAAACGTTATTATTGCACATTTTTGTGTTCACATATGACAATGTGTTAGCCGTGTGCACTTTGTTTTCATATAGAACATTTTCTTACCCATGTGCACTCTGTTTTAGTTATTAATTGACTTGGTTTTTTAATCCTTTTTTGTATTATAATGCCAGCTATCATGAAGATAGAAAAATCATATATAATAAATGAAAGTTGCACTCTGTTTTAGCTATTAATTTACGAGATCCTTTGTAATCCGTTTCGATTATTGCGACGTCAACTGTCGTGAAGATAGAAAATTGAAGGTTTCGGTTTTCATATGGAATGATCACTTAACCATGTATTTTTTGTTAGTAATTGACAGGATTTTTGTACTCCTTTTAGTTATTGCGACTTCAGTTATCATGAAGATAGAAATCTGAAGATGTTAGTTTTCACATATAGCAATTACTTAGCCACGTAGCTAAGCAACGAATTTACACATTTTAAGTTGTTTCTAATTTAATCCTTAGAAGTCAATTTCGTTAACTGGACGATGTACGATTTTGTTCATAAATTAACTAATATTTTTTTTTGATAAATCAGCAAAAATTTTATACAAATAAGAAAAAGTTATATACACAGCTAGTGATTTCCGAAAAAATCTCTAACCTACCAAAAGGGCTCACAAAAGATATATACAGAGAAACCGTGAACAAAGCATGAAAAAACACCGAACCCTCATAACTTGCCTATCGAGAAGCCTAAAAAACTAAAACCACTATCCTGCTACAGAATTCACTAACAAGCATGAAAACACCACATAATGACCTACAGAAAAATCCCACCAAATACTACAATCCACAATCAACAGAACACATCTAGAAACTAATAGGAAAATCCTTCTATCAAAACCTCCATAGGAAATAGACCTCCTCCTGGTGACCTGCCTATTATCAATGGGTGGTATGTATAACCATCCTCCACATTAACCCTGAGATGCCCCTGAACTTGCATTTTTATCAATATGAATAACAATAAACTGAATACACATACATTCACATTCCCTCGGTGTTTAAGCGGAGGTGCTCGATAACCTGTAAGATCACCCGCGAGGTAAAACTCACTATATCCGAGGCTTCATTGCG
>JANVCL010000001.1:25383180-25398666 GCA_026546855.1 Erythroxylum incrassatum
CTCCCAAAAAGCATTTTTCATATAGGTCTTTTGGTTGGGGACATCCCTTTAAACTCTTTACTCATCCAAATTGCAGTTTGGATGAGCCTGCTTTTTTTTAAATTAAAAAATTTGATTGATAGAGGAAAAAAATGAAGTACAACATTAGTTGAGTAGTATTATTCTCCTACAACAAAACAACAAATATAATTGACATTCTCAAATAATTAAAATAACAACCTCCTACACAATCAAGCCAACTGTAATGACGGTGTAGTAAGAGGAAATGCAGACACTAGACCAACGAACAACATACCCAGCGCAAAGTCGAATGTAAAAGGGGTACATGTCAAAGGTTCTGGTGTTTCCAAATTAGAGCTATAAGAACAAAGGTGATTAGAGGTTTTCTCGGCACACTACCATCTAAAACCAAGGGTAAGAAAGATCAATCATAGTAAATCTCCTTCTTTAATCTTCTTCATTCATCAAACCTACCTAAATTAGGGATTGGGCAGAGGATCTTTCCAGAAGAGATACACTAGGAGATGTCTGATCTCTAGGCCCTTTATGTTGCTCATCCTTACTACTCGTTGATCAGAATCAGTTCTGATGTTGCATGGACCAACGTTCCTATTCAGCACTTATATTCGTGCTTTATGCTGCAAAGGGTGAGAACTCTAGAACTATTCGCAGCTTACAAGGGCCCTTGCTCCTCCTTCAGGTACGTTCTTACAAAAGTTTATAGATCTACTGTCATGTGATTATTTGCCCCTACCACATATTAATTGATTCTCCACGATGAGGCTAGATTACGGCAGACTCTTTCAGACCTTAGGATACATAGGAGTTTCTCTCTGATCCCACCAATTAGAGAGGATAGAACCTCACTTTTGGAGTATGCAATATTTTAAAAATGCTTGATATTTCTCTCTCGCCAAATGTCCTTGATGAAGTTAGGAACGTGGTTTAGCTTCAGAAGCCAATCAAGAGCTTCCACGAAGGTGTTACCTGCATTAACAAAACATAAGTATTGAATCTTCTCCTATATAAACCGAGAGAAGGGATATAAGAAAAATAGGTAGTTCCTTGATTCTTCTTCTATCTCACAGAGGACACAAGTAGAATTAGAAGAAATGTAGAGCATTTTGTCCATTGTGCTTAGTTTATTCACCATAGTAAGCCACAGAAGGATGGAGTAGCTAGGCATGAGTGACTTGTGCCAAATAATAAGAAACCAAATCTGCCTTGGATTATTCTGATTCTACCAATTTCTGAATTTCACAATACTGAAGTCGTTTGGAGGTAGATTGATACATTGGAATGTGTCATTTCTTCCAAAGTTAGGATAGTAATTAGAATGAGGAGCTACAAATCCAAGGGAATATTCCATTGGCCCTCTAGGATGATAGAATTCACTTTAGAGATGATAGGAAGCCCATTCCAATATTGAAGAGCTTGAGGAATTCTAATTAAGGGGCCTTTACTAGTCCAATTATCAAACCAAAAGTAAGTTTTGTCTCCATTTCTAAGCTTAAAAAACACCAAAGGTTCTAAGATAGATCTTAACTTCAAAAGTTGAATCAAGGATCAAGAAACAGAAGGTTTTAGAGGAATAGAACAAAGGTTGGATCCTTTAAAGATATAGCTATGGAATCATCTAATCCATAAAGATTTTTTATCCAAAAGGATGTTCCATATATTTTTTACCAAGGCTAATCTATTAAAGGTTCCAACTCAGGTCAATCCTAGACCCTCCTTCTTTTACATACTTTTGACCATTTAACCTTAGCAAACTGGTTGTTCGAATTTAAGTTCCCCCATAGAAATATTCTAAATAGTTTGTCAATGGTTTTAATGACTCCTTTGGCTAAGGTTATGTTCGAAGAACAATAAACATGAAGAGAATTTAGAATGGATTTAATGAGTTGCAATCACCCACCAAAAGAGAGAACCTTATTAGACCATGTACTCAATCTCCTTTTTATTTTTTCTATTAAGGGAAAGTGTTTAGAGAATTGTATCCTTTTTGTGGTAATGGGTAGGCCCATTATGAAATGTGAATTGAAATTGTAAATGTTGAACTTTCATTACAAAGTGTATGCCTATATGAATGTTTATGTAAATGTATGTTTGATTGTGTGGCTCATCGCCAATAGCTATAAATATATTAGCCACTGAGCTGTGTAGCTCAACCCATCACTTTCCCTCCTCAGGTGCAGAACGAGAAGATTAGCGATCCTTGCAAGACAATTGGACAACTTCGAGATAGTTAGCTTTTGTACTAAGCTAGTTCGAACACTTGTATAGATTATTAAGCATGCCAACCATTGAGCTTCCATTTGTATTTGTTTTAAGTTGTGATGTGTATATTGATATGTAAATGAAGTTTGTTCAATGATTTACTTTGTATAGAAATGAGAACTGGAAATCAAGGATTTCCTTTTGTATATGAATATATCTTTTAAAGGTTGGAATTTATGACTATGAAAATGGATTGTGTGTATGCATATGATTCTTCGTTGAGATTGCGAATTGTTGTTTGTTTTAGAATAAGATGTTTGCAATTGGAAAGGTTTCATGGGATGAATGATTTGAGTGGGAATTAAGCACATTTAAAAAGGTAATCCATTGAGTTGATTAACTTTGAATATGAGTTGCTATCAATTGTAAGTGAAATGTATGGAATACAAGGATAAGAATTATGAATGGACAAGAATGATGTTGTAATAGAGGAAATGAAATTGGGACAAATTCCAAGTTTTCATAAGGAAGAATTGTGTTCTGAATTCAAAGGAAAATCTGGAATGATTTAGGTAGAATTAGCCAAAATTGTCTTCTTGGAAGTTGTAGATGATCTTCTTATCTTTCCAACGCTATAAAGTATGCAAATTTTGGGTATCGGAGTTGAGAGATATAAGTATTATAAGTGATGATGCTGCATAGGAGGTATAAACATGATAGCTATGGAGAATGATGAGAATTGTGTATGTTATGAGTTATTTGAGTTAAGGTTTGGGAGATTATGAACTCATTTTGATAATTGAATGTTTAGGGAGTGATATTACATGAGAAAAAAGTGAATTTGGGAAGATTATGAGTGAATATAATGTTAGAAAGGATGTAAGAAGCATTGGAGGGGTTTGAGAAACCCCCATGTCCGTTTAACGGACCTTTACGGGTCAAAAGGACCCCTAGCACTGCCTATGTCTGTTTAACGGACTTGGATGTCCGTTTAACGGACCTTCTCGAGTGAAATGGTGCAGTTTGGTCGATCTATGTCTGTTAAACGGACATGCATGTCCGTTTAAAGGACATTCACGGGAAAGATTGTGATTTTTGACACTGTTAAGGGCCGAATCAGATTTTGTTGTCTTCATGAAAGTTGTAGCTCTAGATGTCTTCTTTCTAATGGTCAGAAAACGAAATTAATCCGACATCTATATTGAGAGTTACAGTTATCGTGCCAAGAGAGGTACAAATCAATTTAAGGGATAAACATGGTCTATTCTTTTGAGCATAACTCCCTCATCCGACCTCCAAATGAGGTGATTCTTAAAGCAATAGATTTCCTAAGACATGTATCTATCTCTCCATGAAAAATGATATCTTTTGGAGTTGTTTTGAGAAAGTTTGCATTAGAACAAGTGAGGGGTCGGTTTGGAGAGCATGATTGGAGTATGTGCACCCTTAGGTGTTTTAAGCATATATTGAGCTGTAGAGCTCCGATTGAGGTGATTCTTGCTTCAAAACAAACTAGAGATTTAGAGCTATGATTTCTATGAAGGAGTCAAATTGAAATTCAGATTTGAAGTTTTCCAAATTATGTTCACAATTAAGAGAAATGAGTTTGAGCATGGCGACTGATTTGTATGGGCACGCCATTGAACATATTGTGAGGAAATTTTTGAGATGATATGAAAATGAAGTTGAACTGATAATGGATAATGAGGGTTAATTGAAATAACCCTATAGGGTGATATGTTCATGTCTTATGTTTATGATATTTGGAGCGATCGTTGGGCTTCAAAATCGGGGCCCAACAAGAGCTGCTTCATCTCCATCCATCTGTCTCTGTTATGCTGCTCTTTCAACTTGTTGAGAATTCATTTTTTATGGTTATTATGCAGATGGATGCTAAGTTGCTAATTGATATATTTGAAAATGTAATGCAACTTGCTGTAGAAGGCTGCAAGGCTGTAGCAAATTACATCCGAGAAGTAAGCAATATGTTTCTTAATTTACTTTGAATATGATGGAAGTAATTTATCTTCACCACAAAATTCCTTATATTGGATGGACTGGTTAATCTAAAAAAAGTATATAAATTTCTGAACAAGTATATAATTTGAGTTAATTTTGGATTTTTGCAGATTTTGCAGGAGAATACCAAGCAACTGGAGTATCAGCGGGGTCAATAAGTGTGAGTAAAATTTTAGAATCTTTTATTGCATACCCTCAAACTGACAATGTTAAAGACCAAGGGCTAAGAGCTCCAGCGTTTTCTGAATTGCAGGTTGTTACAGTGACTTGAACTAGACTCACTTGACTTTGGGTTCTCTGTCATATCTAAAATCATCCGTGGATTGCCCAAAATGATATCTTTTGTATTGAATTCAATCCAGTATCTACGCTATTATATAACAGAAGTTAGGTTCCTTCAATGTGCACAACCAGCATAAGTGCCTAATTGTACTTTGTCCTCGAAGATCATTTATAAGGTACATCGTTCCTTGCTTGCAAATGAACAGGTTAGAAATTTTTGACTTTGGCATGGAAGTATGGAAGTATTTTGTAGCAGCTTTACTGCAAGCTGACATTCACATTTTATTCCTTTAGTTGAGAGTTGTGGGGGTAAGTCATGATCTAACAATGCAAATAAAGCATCAAATTAACTTACTTGGAACAATTAATTGATATCTTTGTAGCTCAAAGCAAGACCAATACATCTTATTCACCAACACAATCAAATTAATGAATATATAAACTGGGGATATGAGAAATCTTGGGCCAATCCTCACCCTTCTCCCGCTCGCACCTTTCCTTGAGTAAAGAACATCCGTAGATACTTAGAAAAGAAAGGGAGGAGGGCAAGCCCTCTTCTGGCAAGGACTGGAGCTTAGGGCAGTTTCCGATGATCAGCTTTGCAAGAGAAGTGAGACTTTGAAGTTCTTTGGAGTTGAGAGATTTCAAATCAGCAAAATTACGTATTTCAAGAGAGGTAATAGTGAAAGGTAGCCCCTCTTCTGGCACAGATTCTAAGTTTTGTAAATCCCATATGCTAAGAGAGGTGAGGGAGGAGGGGAGACCCTCTTTTGGCAATAATCGAAATTCTGAACAACCCATAACAATCAAACTTTGAAGAGAAGTGAGATGTTAAATCCCCTTGTACTCAAGAGATTTCAGATTTGGAAAATCCCTGATTTCGAGAGAGATCAGTGTGGGTGGGAGTAGTGACTCCTCAGGGAAGCATTCCGCATGTCTGTAGCCACCTATAACGAAGTCCAAAAGAGAGGAAAGACAATACAAATTCCACTGATTGCGTCCATTTATGAATTCAGGGCAACCAACAATTTCAAGCCTTCGTAGTTTTAAGGGCAAGCCTCCTTCAGGAAACGACTCAAGCTTTGGGCAATTATGAATGTACAACTCCTCAAGGGAATAGAGTAGGGACTGAACAGGCAACCACCTCAAATTTGAGCGATCTCCTAACTGTACTTTTTGCAAATTAGGAGTTTTTTGTCCCACTCTAGGAAATGATACTAAATTCGGACACTTGTTGATTTCCAAGGAGAGGAGAGATATCGAGTTTCCATTAATCGTCTCAAAGTTTGGACAATCCACAATTTGTAGATGCTTTAAGTTGGAGAAGGACTCTAACGGGAAACACTTCAAGAAATCACACTGCCCAATTTTAACTTCTTCTAAAGTATTCAATAGACCACAACAACCCAGTTACTCTATTCTTTCAATCAAAGGACTTTGGGATCCAGAAGCTGAAAGCATAAAGCCATTGCTTAAAGACAGATCATCCAAATTCATGTCGAGAATCCTTGGAACTGTCGGGAGTGAAGCTACAAGTCTCTCACTTCCCCTGATCTCGAGCGTAATCAATGAAGGAAGGTGTTGAGGCAAAGATTGTTTGAATGCAGGACAATTGATTAAGTAGAGCTCTTGAAGGAGATGGAAAACTTCCTCTTCATTTCGACACATGACCCATTCCTGCCACTGGGCCATGTTTTCAAACCTTAAAACTTCAAGGCGTTGAAATGGCTTCTTCATGGATGTACATCTACCATAGAACTCAGGACCAATCGATACAATTCCTGGAAAATCTGTAATTGAGAGTTTTTTCAGGTGCACTAGCAGCCCAAGTGGTGGTAGTTGGCAAAAGTGCCTACAGCCATGAAGCTGCAAGGTTACTACTCTTAACAAAGGAGATCCTCCATCAATCCAATATGGAAATCTCGTGCCCCCGTACCCTCTAATTATAAGAGTTTCCACATTTTCATGAGGTTCCAATTGCTACAGCAGACGTCTCGCATGCACTGAATCATCAACATCGCCCTCCTAGACCAATTCCAACTCCTTGAGATACATTTTCCCTTTGATGTTGGCCCTTAAACCTTCTCCTACATCCATAACATTTTGAAGATTCCTAATAACAAGACGCCCTCTTAGTTGCCCAAGATTCCCCAACTCTTGAATACTACTCCCACTCTCCTTTCCAATCACGAAATAACTCAACTTTTGAAGCTTCGATAATTTACCCATATGTGGTGGCATCTTTTTCAACTTAGTTCCCTCGATATCAAGAACACACAAGTTGGCCAAATTCCACAAATTCAACGGTAACTCGACGAGTTTAGAACAATAACTCAACAATAAAATTTCCAAATGATACAAACTACATAAAGATTCTGGCAAGAATTTGAAAAATGATGCAGAGAGATTTAAGTATCGAAGATGCCTTAAATTGCCGATTGAATCATCCAACTTTAATTGGCTACGGTACGAAGAGAGATTTAAGTATCGAAGATGCCTTAAATTGCCGATTGAATCATCCAACTTTAATTCGTGAGCGTGCCAATAAAGAGACAAAGACAGTGCTCGTAAGCTCTCAAATTTCATAAGTGCATGTGGATCATAAATTACCTCCTCGTGATGGTATTTCGAAGCATCATCAAATAAGAAAGTGCGCAGTAGTGGAGCACTGGCAATGCCTTCAGATATGTTGGACGACAAATTCTTTCTTCTAACATAACGCAGATGACGTGTCCTTGGTGGGACCTCACACGAATCATCATCTTCATCCAATCTGAAACAAAATTCTCCAGCCACAGATCTAGCCAAGTCATTGATGAGATCATGCATAATGAAGCCATATTTACCTGGATTGAAAAAAGACCTGGACACAAGATCATTGAAGTACTCCTCACCAGTGACTTCCCTCTCCATGCTGAATCCTGCTTGGCCCAGAAACCCCTCTCCCATCCATAAGAGTACCAATTCCTTCTTTTGAAACAAATTCCCCTTGGGAAATGTCGCACAATATGCAAAGCATTGCTTCAAAGGAGATGGAAGAAAATGGTAGCTCAATCTTAAAGCTGGAATAATGTTGTCTTCTGGTAAATTCCAAATATCGTTATTCAAAACTCTCCCCCATTCTTCAGGTTTTCGTTTGGAACGTAGGAGACCACCCATTGATTTTGCCGCCAAAGGTAAGCCGTCGCACTTTTTCGCTATTTCTCTGCCAATCCCTTCTAAGTTTGGATATACACTAGAGCTCCTCCCATCAAATGCATGTTTGGAAAACAAGAGCCAACATTCTTTGTCTGATAACTTGTCTAGATGATGAGTTTGAATGACTTCCGTGACTCGTGTCACACTTTGAAGGCGTGTTGTGATTATGATCTTACTTCCTTTTGCCCCAGCCTTTAAAGGCCTTAGCAAAATATCCCACTGCTCATAATTGTAATTCCAAACATCATCAAGTACTAACAGAAACTTTTTGTCAGACAATTGATCTTTCAATGCAACTTGAAAATGATCCAGAGTGTTGAAGTCGTGCATTGTTGTACTGACGCCATTAAGAATGTTCCTGGTTACCTTCAAAATATCAAATTCTTCTGAAACATAGATCCATGCTTTCAAGCCAAACCGCTCCTTTACTCTGCTATCATTGTATATTGATTGAGCAAGAGTGGTCTTTCCGACCCCACCCATGCCGACTATGGGAATAAGGCCCAGGTTATTGCAGTTCGCATCATCCGATAGCAGCAGCTGAACTATGATTTCTTTATCTTCCTCCCGGCCATAAACACCAGATTCATCCATCACAGAAGTGGTTGGTACTTTCTGGGACGATAGCTTTTCTCCAATACCCTCTTTCAGACCAAGCGCACTCTTTTGATTAACTAAAAATTCAAGTTTTTCAAGTATCTCCACCAACTTTGATTCTATCTCCTTCTCAAGTGGACCCTGGGAAGAGAAAAACTTCAGAACTTTATCTATGATGGTCTGAGGTCCAGCTTCCATCTCCGAGCGCGGAGCTGCATAAGCAATCTCATCCAACAAGTCATCAGCTTCGAAGAAAGCATCTTTGAGCTCGTCAAGCCACTTCCTCACAGCACGCCTAGTGACCTGCTTCTCTTCTGCATCATCAAGCACTCCTTCAACAGATATCATCATTAACTTCAACTTCTCCAACAGCCTACTGTTAAGCTTCCTTTCTTTGAAAAAGTCTATAACCTTCTGAGAAGCAAGCCTATCAGACAGCACTTGAAGGGAAGCAGAGAGGAATGCTCCTCCTACGAGCGCTGCAGCCATAATTCTTTGCCAGTTGGAAAGAAAATTTTGATCTAAAACAACAACAAAGAAAGCAAGTTGGTGGGTGTTGATGGGTTCGATAACTGTGTTTAGTAAGGTGGTATTGTTGTATGACTGATATCTATAATACATCCACAACTTTCCTTCCTCTCATAGAAATTTCCTCCCTTGAAAGAGATGGCACCCACTTGCGATTGTGAAGGGTTGGGTGGAAACAAGAAATTAGTAGCAATGAAATTAGTATAATACTCATTTTTTATTGCATGGGCCCGGAATTTCACTCTATGTCCCCACCTCTCCAATTTTTCCAGCAATCTCATCGAAATTTCCAACCCCATGCAACTTGACCTGCAAATTCAAAGTCTAAAAAACGATGACTCAATGACAATCAGTCCTTTTACATGTGGGATGTCAGCATCTGGTTTGGTAACTTTACTTATTTCAATAAATCAAGTTGCCGAGTTATATGTTTGTGATTAGTAAGTAATTTGGTAATGTTGTATAATACATACATACATACATAATATATCCAATGTTGCTTTCCAAGAAGCTTCCTAAATTCATACGAGAAAAGTTAGTACTAACTTGTATAATTTTATAAAGACCAGATTATTATATATTTCGCCCTTTAGTTAAGTAAGTTGATTAGTTATATATTTGTCATTAGCAATATGATTGATTTTTTTTTGAAGAGCGCAATATGATTGATTGATATATTAAATAATGTATACTCAAAAGTTGCCTTCCAAGTAGCTTCCTAAAGTAAAGGCTATATAAGCTTTTTCTTTTTTCCTTCTTTTCTCATAGAAAGTATCCTCCACTGAAAAAGGTGGCCGACAACAATGTGTTGAGGATTCTGTAGAGGAATCCACTACAGAAAAGGCTAGTAATAATGTTATTCAGGATTCTGTAGAGGAAGGTAACAGTGTGCCTGTTGCCGCAGGTGCTGGTGATACTAACATATGTGGAGGTATAGTTCATTTGTACTGGGATAATATAATGGGCAGATGCCTAGACTTAAATGAACATGTTCGTTAGACCGCCTTAAAGGTGAGGACATGATCGTATGCTTATTTTCTTGTTGATGCCTTAAAGGTGAGGACATGATCCTATGCTTATTTTCTTGTTGATGCCTTAAAGGTGAGGAAACTTGCCAGACAGTCTAGAATATGAAAGGTCGATAAAGTGAAGAATCATATATAGTTGTGTTCCATTTTTGATGTGAAAATATGCTTATTCTCAGTTGTTCCATTTTTTATGTAAGTTGTGTTCTTGATGCAATTGCAAGTTTCCTTTTACCCAACTTTCTACAAGTTATTTTCTTTTCAGGTATTGCACTGAACTACTTGCTTTACTGCCATTTACCATACCTGACGAACCCTTTTACTCGGTTTATTCTATAAATCGAGTCATAAAAGTACGGGCTGGGTCACTTGAAGCAAATATGAAGGGCCTAATCAAACACTTGTCACAAAGAAATTCCCGAAAGTTGCATAATGAGAATGTGGCTGTTCAGGGTCTAAATCGGTCATTTTTCCATCAGTCCTATAAGCTGGATTTGAATGGTACAACTCAACAAGAGCCAGCGACTCATCCTGATTACAATCCCCTGGGTACCTTTGATATGAATGGACCAACTCAGGAACAGCTTGATGAGCAACGTACTGTAAATACTACTGTTTTAAGAGATGCAAAATTTGATTCTGTTAAAATATATGAACTGCTCTCACTTTAGGATGCTAGAATTGTAAATAGCAAGCCTGAAAATGTCATACAACTCTTCAATTGAATGAAATCAATTTTCTTTGTTTCACGTGTGCTCGGAATGTACTCTTCAAAGGTATGCCCTCTTACTGCAGTAAAAATCTTAGAAAGAGATTAGGTGGTAGAACCGGAAGTATCTCCTTTTGTTGTTTTTCTGAAAAGAATTCTTTCTGAATATTAGACTCTTCTACCTTATGGGTTGCAATATATTTACCTTAAGCTTACTAAATCTGTGTTTCTAAACATTTCAATCATCTGAAGCACAAGATGAGTAATCTTCTGACAATAGGATACTTAGACAACATGTGGGTTCTCACAAATTGACACTAGAGAGGCCGGAAAAAGTTGTACCGAACATCATGAAGATCGAAATCAGAAATTGCAGCTTTCAGCAATTACTAAATCTCCTGTATTCTGAGGCTCACGTATTGTTCTACATCCAAATAATGGAATTTATAACTGGAGACAAATAAGAGATTTTATTCATAAATGTAACAGAAGTAACATGAAAATTGAACTTGTTTAGCTACTTCTTCAGGTGCTGCAGTGGATTCTGAAGGTCCTTGCCATATTACTCATGGTACAATGACGAACAATGGCTGCACGACCCGAAAAGGTGAAAGTTCAGTTAGTATATGAAGGAACTGAATATGGAAAGAGAGGGAGAGAGACAGAGGGGAGGAAGGGTGATGGAGATTACCACGTCCATGCTAACTGGTTTCCCGTCCTCCACTAGAATCTCAGCTATGGTTCCAGATTGATCAGCCTAGGAAACCACAAAATGAAGTGAAGTTAAATGACATGTCTAGGTTCCTTGGATGAAAACCTATCTTTCTGGAAAAAGATAACTGTGAAAGTCCAGAGAAAACAAGCAAATTGGTAAGGAGCAGATGAGTACTTCAATTTCATTCATTAGTTTCATGGCTTCAATGATGCAAATGACCTGTCCTTTCTGCACTTTATTTCCCACCTACAGAAAATGGATAGAATGGACAGCATGTGAGTGGAAAATTTTTCACTTTCCAGGAAACTCTGAACCGGAGTATGTTCTGCATCTCAATAATTGGTGTTTTGCACAACATGTGATGCACCCACTCTTAGACTTCAAGGGTCAATGAACCATGCACTTACCTTCACAAAGGGAGGTTCACCGGGTGCTGGACACCGATAAAATGTTCCAGCCATGGGGCATTTTAGCGCAGGATGTGATGATGCGCTTGTTTTTGGTGGTGGTGGCAAGGCAGGTGAAGGGGCCACAGGAGTTGAGCTTGCAGGAGCAGGTGCTGAAGCAGCCGGTGGTGCTGAGTTTGGAAGCATGGGCTGTTGGTAAGGAGCCTGCATTGCAACAACAGGAGCTGCTGAAACCTGCTGCTGCAAAGCTTCCTTTTTCCTTATTATGAGCTCACAGTCTAACTGCTTCAGTTCTAACTCAACAATGTCTCTCGAATCCACAAGTCTGTTTACGAAATTTGCATCAACTCAAGCAGCAAACAGATTCATGTTTCTATCATGAGGCAAGTATTAAGAATGAAAATACCATCCATTTTGACTTACTTGATAAGGTCTGATGCTTGTGTCATAAATGTCGAAATTGACAATCCGTCGGGAACTTTGGCTTCTGCAGGCAGGTCTTTCTCCTCTGGTGATGCAACTTTAGACTTTGTGTCTGCCACTGGTGCAGAATTTGAAGATTTGACGGAAACAACCTTGGATCAAACATGGAAGTCAATTACAAAAGAGATAATGATGCTTCAAGCAAGATTGAACACTTCCACTAACATGTCACAACTTACATCATTGAGATGCGTCTGCAGCTTTAGAACACCAAATTGCTTCGTACTTGGCCCCTACACAGCAGAACAAGGTACCTATTACAAAGAATAGTATTTTGCAGAAACATTTACGCATAACAAATCAAGCATCATACAATTACTCAGTTAATTCTCTTCATGAAGCATAAAGGTTGAGTGGACAGGTTGAGAATGGAAGCCCAAGCACATCATAACAATGGAAAATCTTGCATTTTCAAATGGCAAAGGTGCGATATTTCATTCATTACTAAACAAACGGATTGCTCTTAAACCTCTCACTTTCCACCCTTTATAATTACCAAACAAATGAACTTGGTCATTGCAAAAGCATGGCTCAACCTGATATGTTCCTTCTTTTCACAACTTTTCCATCATCCCATAATAGTGAAATTTGGTTCCTTTCACGATAGTCCCAAATGGGTATGTAACTACCTAAAGAAGGGAACGAACGGGCAGGAAAGAAGAGACTGACCTTAAGTCCTGAAAAGGAGAGATTAGTATTGGAAACAATAGGAAACAAGTTGCTCTGTTTTTGGTGTGAAATGGATCCAACCCCAGAAGCCAAAACGGTCTTGGGGCATGGAACCCAGATAGAAGCCATGTACCCTTTTGTCGTTGGAGTGAAATGAAGAAAATGGAGGTTGAAGATGATTAATAATGGGAGAAGAAAAAAAGAAAAAGGAGAAAACCCACCTCAAGATCCAAACTCAAAGATAGCTAAAAACAAGAGTTTTATGAAATGGGGTTTGTGTATGGGGTTGAAGGAGATATGTAGAAGAAGAAGAAGAAGGTGGCGATGGGATCGAAGATGAATCTGAGAAACCGAAAACCTCTACAAGTCTACAACAACTATAACTATGTTGTGCTTTTGTCTTCGAGAGAGGATGGCAGCGATACTTACGAAGCTACAACTATCAACCAACCTCAACGGCATTTTAAGTATTTTTAATTTTTTATACCCCACAAAATATAAATATAATATCACTCTTCTTCTCTTCTTTTTTGATTTAATCAATTAATTTCTATTAAAATATGTTTTATTAAAAAAGTTATAAATTATATACACACTTTTAAGTTTTAACATGCATTTGTGTAGATTACACAGTTAAATGATTCAAATATAATAATTTACCATTTTTAAGATTTATTTAATGAAAACCAAAGTTTTATGAATTAAATAAATTATTAGTAAAGTCTAAAACTTTATCTTTTATTTTGTGACTTTGAGTTATTTATTTTACACTCGCTACAATATTATTAAAGTATTTTTTAAATTTTGAAAACTTGGTTTAATTAGAAATCAAACTCAATAAATTTTTTAAAAAAAGTCAAGTATGTGAAATGAAACATCATATTCTATACTAAACATACCTGATAATTTAATTAATTTGAATTAAAAACAAAAATATAAATTATCTCCTAACATTTTTTAAAAAATTAAGTTAATTTTCACCGTTATTTATATAATATTGATGTTAAAAAAGAAAAGTTGGGTTAAAAAAAACCTAACTTACAATCTCAAATACAAAACATATGAAGACAAGAACTAGAAGCTCAACATAATAGTAAATTGGACATTTTTCATTATGTGCAATGCCAAACCTCAGTAACAGCCAATTAGAACAGACTGCATGCTTATTTACTTCAAATCTGAATAGCATTACAGCAACAAAAAGGACAACTTTAAAAAATTGAAGCAAAATGCGGGCCCTGAGGGCTCCAGAGACGTATGATTCCGTAATAACAACAAAACAACCTGCAAACCACCCAAATTGGATGGCAATTCACTACTAAACACAGTACCAATCTAGTAGCGGTTCATGTAGGTCCGACGTCTGAACCAGTTGTAGTCTGGCAATCCCTGGATAGGACCCAAGGCAGCTATTGCAACTTCCTGGAAGCATCAGAAAGATCATTTTTGAAAGACATTAGGGGGTGTCCCGGAGAAATATTGTCAAAAGCAGTAGGCATGTTATTGCCAAAAGGTCCAACAGTAGATGTTTAGTGGTCAAGAACCTACCTTGTCATGAATAAACCGATTAGCTACACGTTTGATGGTTGCGCCATCAACAGCATCAATCCTAGCAAATAATTCAGCAAATGGGATTCTTCTACCATATGTAAGTAGCTGCACCCGTGAACACAGTGAGGTTACGTGAAATTAGATATGGATTAATAAACTTCATTATGATTAGATTTGTTGTTATCATGATTAGTGATTTGCTATAGTAACAATCTCAGCAAGCAAGGATTTTGACGATATCTCTATAATTGGTTAATATGTTTAACATGACTAATCTTCAGACAGAAACTTCCGAGTTAAAAGATGCGAATCAGTACAATCTGAACCAACAAATTTATTCATTTTGCTGCATTATGAAAGGAATAGTTGTGATACCTGTCGCCCTATATCTTCAGCCACAGGACTGGTTCCGTCTATGTGAAGTAATAAGGATGATTTCAACTGCAGCCATGCAAAGCATTAAAAATGAGCACCAATGCTATAATCGCCAGCTGATGAAGGATATTCATGAAGATAAACATGCAAATTGAATGATCAATATACACTGCTTCACTTAGTTGCCTTTTTAACAATGACTCAGCTGATTGCTAAACCTAAAACATTTAAATAAACCTACAGTCAAAGTTTCCACACGGCTAACAAACAAGATGAACAATTAATAAAGGGGGGAAAGACAATATCTCTAGGTAAGATTCTCTCTTGGTACCTATACTTTCGGAAGTTTCTAACAAGTGATGCCCCATAATTTAGCAGATTAAAGCTGGTTGATAAAGCATATATCCAAAGAAAACAGTTACAATAGTCACCACAGACAAAAGTCATAGCATGACAACAAATTAGTAGATGTTAGAGACCAGTTTCTCTAACACTGATTCAGCTCCTAACACCACACAACAACACACCCTACCATAGTAAAACCAGAGCAGAACCACACACAACAGCCACAGAACAGCAAACACAGCAGTGATAGAATAAGAATAGAGATGGAATAGAGATGAATATAGATGAATATTAGTAACTAAGTATATTGATATGCTAGACTCCGAGGGCTAGCAGCCTCCACTATAGCCAAGCTTCGAGGGC